>JARGYA010000578.1:0-77598 GCA_029204335.1 Mycena vulgaris
AAAAACGGACAGTATTCCAGTATGACTCCGCCGGCGGTGCATGGAAACAATCCATCTGCCTCGATCGAGATTTTTTCCCGCGTAAATCTTAGGAACCGAGCTGTGGGATAGATACTGCTGATTCCACGCTACAGAAGGGTTTAACCAGAGCCTTTCCAAATAAAGCGAGTCATTTGCGGCGGCCAGTCGGTCGACTACAGCTATAGGCGCTGGGGCGCCTATTTTACTGTGGCTTTTTACGGCAGAAATAGCGCCAGAGATGCCCCAATGCCCAATTAGAGAAAAGAATTCGCGAGTATCATTCCATTTTCATTTCATCTACACGAGGCTCGGCGTTGTAGCGCAATCACGTCGCCCGCGGAATCAGGTGGAAGTCGAGTCATCGAGACGACTCGGAGGAGCCGCAGTTGGGAGCCGCAGCCGCAGAGAGACCAGAACGTGGCAGGTAACCATCTCTACAGCAAAGACGGAGATTCAAGACGAGCACAGGATACAGCTAAGGGTGTGGAAGCGTGTAGTAGAGCAGCAAGAAAAAGAGCGCCGACAGCTTACGTCAGGTACATCCCATCAGCCCGACTCCCAATAAGGAAATCGAAGATGAGACGCATTTTGTGGACGCTGCGAGTAATAGACGGTAGTAATTTTTGGCGCAGTTATGTCCGCTAAATTCCAGCCGAAACAGCGCCCATATGTCATCATGAAAGCGCTGCCGCTCGGGCCCGGACCTTGAACGCCGAAAACACAATTTCCGACCTGGGTCTCAGAAACTGGGATCCGGACAAATTTGGCATCTCACCCGCATTTCTAATTGCTTGGTGCCGCAGTGCACGTCCGACAACCCGCAATCTCGCTCGGTTTTCTTTTAGCTCGCCTCAAGGTGACTGGGTGCGTTACCGGGTATAACTATCTGCACGCACTAGGATTATCCTGGAGGAACTGGAACAAATGTCCAGGTTCTTCTGGAACAAAAACGGCGGCATTATACTGTAACAAGGCAAACTTGAAAAGGCTGGCCCCAGCGCGTGCTTGGATGTCTAACGACCAAGAGACTCGAAATATTCGGTTTATTTTCCAGGTTCCGGTGATCCTTTCCACCCAGACTGTCATTAGGTTGAAACACCATAGCGAGACGAGGACGCCTTACCAATATTATTAGTAAGGCCTTTCAAACAGCTGAAGTTATTTCCTTTTTCCTGAACAAATATTTTACACTTTGAGAAGACGCAGAGACGCTGCACGGAGCCCGTATACCAGATCCTGCGAATGTTGGTGTTGAATTTCCTCTAACTTATTGTGCGGAGTATGGAAATCTGGACTTACATACCATGTAACGCGCATCATTGCCGCAACATGTCAAGGATGCGGCTACTTACCATTGAGCTTTTAAACAGCACTCGCCGGAAGCCACGGTGATGAGCGGGGGCGGCATTCACTTCCAAAAATTCCGGCGGTTTCGGAAGGTAAGTAGTTAGAGATTAGGTGACTAGAACGGAGTCCAATGGCGAGCCGAGATTTGGGGAATCTTCTATGTTGGGGATTGGAGTGTCAACTGGTACATTAAGCGGAGGATCCTGTTATATTCTGCATGATTTTTTTTGGCCATCCAGTAGGTTCGCCGGGTCCAGCGACTCGCCGTTGGTGAAGTGTCGCAACTGTCAATGGAATGTTTCTCGAATTAATTTTTTGAACTGAGATGCTGCATAAATTCTGGCGCAGTCTCAATCCTTAGGGCTAAGATTGATAATTGTGTGGAATGAGGTTCGGGAACAAGTTGCCGAGCAACTCGGGAGTCGGGATTTTGCAGGATGGCACAACTGTATTTGTCAGCTTGACAAGGCCGCCACACATGCACAAATTGTAAAACAATCTCCGACCAATCTCCGACTGAACAAACATCTGGTGAGCGCTCAGCGCGCTAACGGATTCGAGAAAGTTCTCTTGACCGCGACATCGCCAGGTTTGTCCTCTGGTGCTGTGTGCTGCAGCGCCTCAACAAGCTGTAAAGGACCAAGAAGCTGTTTCTATCGCTCGGACGTCCTCGTCGGAGCGCCACTCGGAGCCAGAACTCGCCGGTTAAATCACAATCGTTCGAATAGACATTCTAGCTTGACCGCAATGCTGTTCTCCGACTTTCCAGAAGACATAATACTGGAAGTCATGAATCACTTGGTGTTACCTGACCACATGTCTTTGCTCACGGTACGTTTCGAAACGACTCCTGAGGTTTTGAATAACTAATTATACGTTCGACACTAGACTTGTTCGTCCATTTACAGACTCTCACAACAGCGCAGCTTCTGGATTTCGGTTCTGGACACGACTCGAAAGACCTACACAATTGCGTGCCCGCGCTTTACCCCTCTCTCTGAATATAACCTGGAGAGTCTGAAGGAGTTTGTCTTCTCATGGCTGAGGCTCCAGAAGAATTAGAGTAAACCATATCCACTGATCAGGCAGCCTGCGACTTTTACAGTTCTTTCCGAGCCTGCGGAAATCATTTTGACCGTGCCAGGAACCGATATTTTACTTCTTCATCTGAAGGAAAGCGGAGTCATCATCTGCTGGGACGTGAAGATGGCAAATCTATTCCCTTTTTTGCCTGTAACAACCGGCGGGCGCATCGACGGGATCTCTGCTCCTTCCGAATCATACGGAATTTACGTCGTTGCCATACAGACGATACAAGCCAAGGCTCCGTTGTTTGTCTTCTTTTATCATTAGCTCAAACGTGAGCTAATCCTTTCTCTACCCCCCAGCACTGGACGCAGACTTCTCCTAACCATAAAACACGAAAACAGAAAGGCGACTAGTTTTGAAAGTGTATTCTCCGACATGTTGCCAGAAACTGGCCCCCATTTTTCGTCCCTATTCGTGACTGAACACGTCGTTGGTTCAGTGGTGGTGCGGGAGCGTCAAGAGCATTGCACCATCGTATCAAGTAATCTTCACAGTAACAATCAGAATTTTGTAAGCTCAATAAACCTCCACCGTGAGGTAAGTAGATTCAACGTTACGCATTTCTTAAATCTTCAGTGGCTATTTAGGTCATTAATGAACGGGATCTCATTGTCTGCTTTACGTTTCGTGGCCATCTTTTCAATTTGCTCGAAGACGGCGAGTCGGTTCAAATCCAACACATATCGCGCAAAAGCCTCTCCTCTGGCCGCTGTGAGGAATCCACCGTATACAAATCTGATATTCTTGCACCTAACGACTCCCGCGAGCCGTTCTGCTTCATCCTCCCGAGCACACCCGTCTACGGCGTCAGTGCGGTTTTCGTCCGTCTGGGCAACGGGGACACGTCAGCCTCGACGCTCTCCTTCGCTTTCCTTGTGAACACGCTCACACACGCCTCTGACGACGGGGTGTCCTCCCCCCTTGCGTTCGCATCCCCTTGCCCAATAGGATATATCCCGGGCAGGCTGCGTGATATGGAGCTTCTGTGGATGGACCACAGTGGCTTAAACGTGGTCTTCGTCGCGGAACCCGAAGAAAATGACGCAGCGCTCATGCTCGTGCGCTACCATCCCGAGACATCATCCATCTCCACGCACAAACTCGCTCTCCCCGACTCCATCAAGCTTGATGCCCTAAATTCGCTGTGCGTTGACGAGACTGCCGGTGCCGTGCACCTGGTTGATACCACCGGTGTATTTTGGACTCTCCTCTACGTCTGAATGGTAGGTACCCGGCATATCCCGTGTTCCTTGATAAACATATCCCTGACGATGCCACAGACTTACCCGAACGTTCGAATAATCTTTCCGCGCGAAAGCCCCGGAACTTTGACATCAGAAAATAGGTTCCGGGACCTAGTGCGGTCCAGAGAGCTCGTCAGGACCGAAAATTGAGGTATCCGCTTTCCCAGCTCTCCCGAACATTCGCCGACGTCGAATTGAACTCCACCGGTGGATAGATAATGCACTCGTAGTCCCGATGTTTTTCGAGCGCATTGAAATTGTGGCTCTTGGTTAAACGGTGCTATTATTCAGAAGCTTGGAGTCTATCAGCGGAAATCCGATACAATGGAAAAGGCCACGTATACAAAATACGTTGGCGGGTTTCTCTGAGGGGCGCCTTGCTGAATGATATGCCAACCGACAATTCTTCATCACCCACAGACCCCCATAACTCTACCCACAATGTTACAGAGATTATGCTCAGGCTCGAAATATTCTTATCAGCTCACAGACGCATCTCCTGCGTCACCTCCTGCGTAAATTTCAAGGCAAAGCAATCCTACATATAACTAGCAACGATATCGTATCGGCTCATGTGTCCACTTCTAATACTTCTCCACGCCTCTTGCACAACTCGTCCCAGTCGGGAAGGCCAAATATCCCGGGAGGTTCACGCCAAAAAGACTCCTGGGCTTCGGTAAACAGCTCTTTATCAAGCTGCAGACAGGCATAGCATAGGTGAATATATGGTTGGTTCTGCACAAAGGATGCATTCAGAGGCTTCATGTCGAGTTTCCGGTCGACGAGCCATTCAACTAAATCCTGCGCTCTGGAAAACTCCACGCGGCAAGTCTCCATTACAGAACAACGCGGGGAGGGCAGACGCCGAAGGAACCGATATGTCCGGGTTGTTGCTCGGACCAAGTCAACCTGTGAGGTCAGGCATCTCTGCTGCTCGTCGGTCCGCAGGGCATTCCAAGACTCCCCTGCCGATAAAAGAGTATGAGCTTTGAAGATGCAAGCACTGTAATAGGCGCAGGGAAGGAGCCACACTGCACCAACCTCTGACGCGGCGCGAATCATGAGGAGGTTGACAGTGGGGTCCCCCTTCCTGAACTCGACGTGTGGGACTTTCCCCCTAGTAACCACGAGGTCGACGAGAGTTGTAGAGTACACGGCGCCGAGATGGCGTAATGCACGCCGAAAGAGATACGGGACGTCATATTTATGCGCGAGCCGCATGACCCCAATGGCGGTGGCAAAATCCGTCGGAGACGGCGCAGGCATGAAAAAACTAGAAAAGATTAGCGTCTCGCCGATGTGCGAGTTGCCGTCCCTTACTTTGAGTCAAACATAGATGATAGCTCTCAAGAACACTTCGACCTCGGCAGCCGAGTCGTGGAGATACACGATGGGATGTCCATCAAACGTCTGACCCTCCGGGTGTACAGGTCGTAGAGCCGTGATCATATGACCAAAGATCGTAGAGCGCGCAGCGAGGATGCCGCCATGGACCCGAAACAGTGTGTTTTCTGCACGGAGGATGAGATTTGCGTCGGGGAACCAAAGATCCGTGACGCATCTACAGTCGGCGGGGGAGCATTCCTGGGATGAGCCTTCTCCGAGATCTTGAGTCTGGGACATGGTAGACTTGGCGTGTGGGGTAAAACTGGAGAAGGTACGCGGCGTCACGTGGGGAACAGAGACCTATTCGGATTCCCGGGCAGGTTCAAGCTACATAAAACTCAAATGACATGGGATTAGGCCTCTTCGAGGCGGGTGCTGAACCTTTAGGTGGATGTGTCAGCAAACTGTGACTGCACTCTGATACTTGACTGCCAAGATATGTACATTCTCTTCTAATCACCACTCCCTTGAGTCTGTTTGTTAATTCCATAGGACGAAAAGCTGAAGGAAATATAATGTTCAGAGGTCCCAGAGACCCACATTGTATGACAAAATGGGTGCCTAGGAAAATTATCAGAGCCATAAAGCTCACAGTTGGGTCAGTTGTTGATATCGGCATTCAACAGCTGCCGATCACTCGGCAATCCCCTTTTGGGAGTCTCTTTAGAGAGGCGCTAGCTGGCGCTACGAGAGCTTGCTCCGGCTAGCATAAGCGTAAGATAAGGTAAACGACTGAATGGAGGATGACTCCGTCTGTACCTGACTTGTGACTTCGGTCACAAGTCACATCTCTTCTGCTTGCGACGTCCATGCCTCTCCGCCAACTGTGTCCCTCGCGCGCGCGGTTTTCTGGCTGGTTCTTCTTGAGCATATCCATCTTGTTTTATTCAATCCTTGGGCCCTCTTTCAGCTCTTTTAGCCCGGATGGGGCCTGGCTTTGGACATGTACTGTATCCTCTCGGTATCCACTAAGATTTACACTTGTTTTAACTCCGCTTCCCTTTGTGCATCTTCTGGCTGGCCGCAATTTCGAATCTTCGGTCGTTTCAACCCATAAAGGTGAGTGCCATATCATTCCCATTTTATGTAGCGGGTTTGCGGCACTCGGGTGGTTCCCAGGTTGCTGTAAATATACTTTTCTTCTTGCATCGAACTCTGGGCATGCATTTCGAGGCATGTTTAACCTCCTTCACCAAAAGGTTGATCAGATTGTCCCAACCCTTTCGACACAGATTTGTGCCGGATACATTTGTATCAAACTTCTTGACTCTGCGAAATTGTTTGGCACGGTTTCCTCGATGATTATTTCATCGAGTACAGAATCGGACTATTCTATGCCGATGCAGCTTTGCGGGCATTTGTGTTTCAGTGCCGACGCAGCTATGTGGCAGTTATCTTTCCGTGCCGACACAGTGTTGCGGGCACAGCTCATACCGACACAGTGTTGCGGGCACAGCTCATACCGACACAGTGTTGCGGGTATGCACCTCATTATTCTATGCCGACGCAGCTCTGCGGGCAGTTCTCTTTCAGTGCTGACACAGCTCTGCGGGCATTTCTCTTTCAGAGCCGACACAGCTCTGCGGGCACTTCCCATACCAATCTTGGGTATTATGCCAAGTACGGGTTGGTCTGCTGAGCACATACCAATCCATACTAGAATTTCCAGAGTCTCGAATTTGTTTGGCCTGGCTGAGCTGCAATGCTGGCCACTGGGGCGGGGATCCATTCATCCTCCAACTCTCCTCCTTTTATGTTCCTTCGCACCACTCCTTTGGTGGTATTTTCGGTCGCTTCTTTGACTTGCCCTTCAAGGCAAGCTTTGCTCTTTGGAGCGTTGCTCCGGTGTGGTATTTCTTGGGCTTCATCTTCATCTCCCGAAGTCCCTGGAGTGCCTTGTGTACAGAATTAACCTCGCGATCCAGAGCTGGAATAGTCGAGCCTCTCTCGCCCAGCTTCCATGCTGTCGACCAAGTGCTCCTGTTCTGGATCGGAGTCGTCGGGCCTCGTGCTCGACGGCAGCGTCATTCCTTGACAAAACCGATAACTCTCCCAATTTTTGGCATACTCGACAGATTCGCTCTGTCACTACTTATCGTTTCCATATATGACTGTTGGCTTATCTGTCTCATATCTAGAGTCCTCACAAATAGTCTACCTTATTCTGTGTATGATTGGGAATTCCCGCCTGCCTCTTGGTCGGATATCTCCGCGTCTGAAACTCTCACGTCACCGGATACTGGTCCGAACATAAAGCCGAAATGACTAAGCGCCAAAACTGAACTTAGAGAATCATGTTACCTTTGGTCAATGAAACGGGCTGGTATGCAGGCTTCAACCAGTGGCATTTAAAGGAATTTATTCGCACTTTGATTGTATTTTTTCTCTTTCCCGCAGCTCTTGCATTCCGAGTTCTACTGTGATGACCAATTGTGCATGACAAACTGATCACCTTTCTTGGAAAGGTCCCACACCCTCGAAATTATCTAAGCTTTTCGGTTCGATCTGCCACCTAACATGAACAAATAATTGGGCGACGCTGAACCTTCGAAAATCGCCGTCTGCCACCCCCAAATACAACAACTGCAAACAACTCTTCGATCTACTGTGAACATTGACAAATAAACTGGCCGACACTACGAAATTCTAGGTTCGGAGCAAGCCTGTGCCGCTCCGGCCCGGCAAGCTGGCCCTTCGCTGAAGGGGCTTGCTTCAAAGTCCGGCAAACAGAGGGGTTGCCAGAAACATTCTTGTCACCTCAGTTCTACCTCAATTGCCTAGGTCTTTCTTTTAACTAGTAGCTAGGTTTCATGGCTCCGTAACCATATTTTTCTTTGTCACTTGAAGTACCCTCAATTTATTCTGTTTCCGTGTCAATCCGGCCTTGATCATTTTTCAGAGCCTGTGCTGCGGAGGTCTAGCAAGTTGATATTTCGAGGTGGTTTCGCAGAGAAATATTGTTTTTATGATGCCCTGGGTACACTTGAACATTTGGGAATTTACCAGAGTCTTGTAAGTAAGTGGAGTAAGAGAGCCGTCGTTACTTCCGAGTCCGTGTTGAGTCCGCGTCACGCCAATTAACCATGGCGGCACCATCGTTACTGGCGACTTTCGACGTGGATCCCGACTGGAAATCACTCCTGGTGCCCCTCTTCACCCCCGCGGACCTCGAGAAGCCCCACATCCAGTGCCAGCTAGTGTTTTCTTTGCTCATCTTGATTCTTCTCGGCCTGTCCATCCGTGACTTTTCTTTTTCCTCTTTGAATCCTCCCTCCCAAAGGTGAAACAACACGTCGGGATCTTCATGAGCAACTAACCAACCCTTGGGTTCCCGCCTGGACGTGTATTCAAGGCCTGGCACGAACATTTCCCCAAAAGCATCCTCCACCTGCACACAGCAATCACCAAGCCGTGCATGGAGGAGATCGCACTTTACGAGAGCGACAGGGTCATAAATGATCCCCGCTTGAAGGTGCACCTGCTGAGCTGCACCTTGGACTACATCTTCAATGTCCTGAATCCCGGGATTTTGCCCGCAATATATTATGAAGATGCACCATTCAGCTGGGACTGTCTGTCCGTGTTCACGACTTCCCCGAATCAATACTGCAAGAATTGAGCATGCAGGGGGCAGGATGGGAAGACCGCAGCGCCAGTTGAGCCAGATGAATGGGAGGAGACACCAAATGAAAGCACGGAGGATGTGAACAAGTTTGCCAGGGAAATTGGCGGAGCTTGGAAGGATATGGTTTTGCCCGTAACACTACCTTCGTGAGTATTAGTCCCTACCGCTGCGACTCGCGTCTGAATTTCTCGCAGGCACTTGTATTTGTCTTAGCATAATGACATTTACACGAAACACCGGTACCAACCTCTTCCCGATGATCCTCGGCATTTTCTGGAGATCGAAGGGACAGGGTCATCGCAGGTGGCTGCAGCCGCAAGAATCGGGATGTCCTGACCGATGTAATCGCGAAGCTTGGCAAGTCCGCTATATTCTCTCCGAAAATTGTCCCCCCATTCTATGATGCAGTGAGCTTCATCAATGACTACAACTTGGACTCGGTGCCAGAAGCTACGGTCCTGCCACATCTGGATGAAAGTGGAGGAGAGCACCATCTATGGTGACACGTAGTAGAGGCTGGCGCGCCCCTGACGAAGGTCGGCCCAAAGCTTTGGGCAGACGGTACCTTCGTTGACCATCACAGCTTTAAGCCCTTTCTTTTTTGCATCGTTGACCTGTTGAGGGGCTGTAAAATAAACTAGCAAGACAATAGCTTGCCTGATCCCTCTCTAGTGCCTTCAGCGGACACACCACAAGGACAATCTTCCTGTTATTAAGCGCTGCAAGAGCTTCAAAAATCACAATCTTCCTATAACCGGTCCCTGCAACGAGTAAGGAGCGAGTCGTAGCCTTGGCGCAGGCGGCGAATAAGCTCCCCCTGCTAGTCGTTTACATCGAACTTATCTCTTGCAGTGTCTCCTTGAGCTCTTTGACGCCGAGCAAGTGGTCCGGGGCAGGGATTTTACGCTTCCTAGGAGTTGCAGGAACGCGGTTACGAGTCCCATTTGGAACTAAAGGGGGTGTGCCGAGGACATTGGGCGTAGGGGAGCTCATAACGCGTCGAGAAGTAAAATTTCCTTCTCGAGTCACGTCGGGACGCGCTTGTCACAACACGTCACAGTCGCGTAACATTGCATCACACGCGACATGTTTGGGACTTGCTTGGAGTACAGTACATGACATCGGCGCAGTAGTTTAAGCCAGTTGTTTTCTATTGTTCGTCCTGTAAGGCAGTTGTTATCTAGTGTGCATAGGCTTTAAAGGTCCCCACAAGGAAGGTTTATAGCTTGGCGAAGCACAAGCACCTAGTCAAAAACTGATGGACAAAATCGTTCTTCCCCTGGGTAGCCAAACCTAAAGGTTCAGCAATAAAACTAGCAGCAAACCTAGGAACATTTCAATTTGGGACCGCGCAGGCAATCCTCCTCATCCTCATGTCTCCACTTCCAGTACTTCTCCACGCATCTTGTAGAGCTCGTCCCAGTCGGGAAGCCCGAGCAATCCTGGTAGTCCCCGCCAAAACGACTCTTGGGCTTCAAGAAACAGCGCTTCCCCAAGCTCCCGACAGGGAGCACAGAATTTAGACAATTGAAAAACCGTTGTATGCAGAGGATGCAGGTCCCTTTTTTTCTTGTCACCGAGCCATTCCACGAAATCGTGCGCTTGGGAAATTTTCCCTTCGCAAGTCTCTCTTGAAGGACATAGCTGAAAGGGCAGATGCCGAAGGAACCGATGAATCGGAACTGTTGCTCGGATGGATTCAGCTGATGAAATCAAACATGTTTGTTGTTCGTCGGCACGCAGGGAGCCCCAAGCCCTCCGGGCGAGCAAACCTTTTGGCCGGGAAAGTGCCGATAGCAGGCACTGTAATAGGCGGCGGGAAGAAGCCACACTGCACCGACCTTCGACGCGACACGAATCATGAGGAGAGTCACCCCTCTTGGGCAACATGTGGGACTTTGGGATCTAAGATATCAGCAAGAGTTGTGTGAAAAATGGCTCCGAGGTGGCTTAATGCGCGCCGAAAAAGATACGGGACGTCGTATTTATGTGCGAGCCGCATGACACCAATGAGGGTGGCAAAATCCGTCGGAGACGGCGCAGGCATGAAAAAACTTGGAAAGATCAGTGTCTCGTTAGTCAGCAAATGCCGTGCCTTACTTTGAGTCAAACATAGCTCTCAAGAACACCTCGACCTCGGTAGCCGAGTCGTGGAGATACACGATGGGATGTCATCAAATGTCTGGCCCTCCGGATGGCTGGTTGCGGGACTATGATAATATCGCCGAAGACCGTAGAGCGCGCGGCGAGGATGCCGCCATGGCCGGAAGAGCGTGTTTTCTGCGCCGGTAAGTAGTGATGTCCTAGGCTCGAACCAGCCGCAACACACCAAAACCTGGGATTTGATGACAGTCGATCAAAAGGTTTGGGCGGAGCGGCTGGAATATAATAACCGACCGGCAGTACGGTCGGAGTTTGCCGGGCTCGATTAAGTGGACTTGGAGAAATTTCGCTTCATCCAAAATTCAAAGTCTCTCAGGACAAAATCTGAAGAGACAGTTCTCTTCTAAATGTATTCAATTAGCCAACCTATTCGTTTCGAGAGCTACGAGAGGAATGTGACTTCGCTAGACCCGAATCCGATCACCCACTTCGGGCCTCCTATCTACCATCATGCCTTCAAGTCACTCGGCGATTTGGACCCGGTGAAGCTCGAGCGTGCCTCGAATGTCATCTGCAGACTGTTCGGCGTCCCTTCGCGCTTCGGGTGTCTGGCGAGCTTCGAGCGGCGGAGAGAAGGGGGCACTGCTGGTCTGCAAGAAGATCTCTCGGCGTTTCGCGGACGAGTCAGGGTAGTCAGGGTCCGAGTCCTGAGGGCTTTTGCGCTTCGGCGGCATTGAAAGTGCGTTGGAGAGGATGAAAAAGCTGAAGAAAGGGGGAGTCCCGAATTGGTCTACATACTTGTATTTTCGCTTTAGCGCCGTCAGTTCTTTAGCTGTAGCCTGGAAAAGTCATAGATATTTCTTATGGATGTATTTAAAACAGGACTGTCTCTTCAGATTTTGTTTTAAGAGACTTCGAATTTTCGATGAGGCGAAATTTCTCCAAGTCCACTTAATCGAGCCCGGCAAACTCCGACCGCATTAGGCTCCGGTTATTATGTTCCAGTCGCTTTTCCGCCGGCCTATTGATCGATTGTCATCAATTTCCCGCCGTCTCGAAAAGCGCCTGGATCGAGTCTAGTGATGTCCAGGGCCTGGCTTAGGCGGGCCTGGGCTTGGGATTCCTCAGGCCAAAGCCCAAGCCCGCCGACAGGGCTTGCCCAGGCCCGGCTCGGGCCTAAGCCGGGGCTGAGGTAGGCGGAAGACTTCTACCACGTAGACCTTCCTAAAACATATGTGAGTGTCACTGTGCGTACAGCAGAGCTAATCCTTGACTATTCGAAGATATTAATGTAATTCTTACAACTCTTGAAGGCCACTTCGGACTTCCACATTTTTTCGCGTGAGCTTGATGGTTCCAAAAAATGGTTCGAAACCATCGAAAATAGCGCAGGAAACAACGGATTTTGGTACACCTAGCTGTGGGGTATTCTCTCGGATTGTCTGCGCTCATTTTTTCGAGAGGGGCTTGAGGGCCCGGCTCGGGCTTGACAATGTTCAAGCCCAAGCCCTGGGCCCACTCAGGCCCGACGTCGGGCTTGGCTTGGCTTGGCTTGACCTGAGCGGACTTGACTTGGCGGACCTGAGGGCCTAAGGCCGGGCCACGGGCATTACTATCGGCACGGAGGATGAGATTTGGGTCGGGGAACCACAGATCCGTGACGCGTCTACATTCCTCCGCGGAACATTGCTGGGATGAGCCTTCTCCGAGATCTTGTGTCTGGGACGTGGTAGACTTCGGGCAGACTGTGTGGTGGGTCAGGTTAAGGTATGCAGCGTCACGTGCGGACTCATTATAAGTAGCTGGCCTTTTAAGTTCAACTTTGTGAAGCTTTGAAGACTTGATCGGATTCCGGCGGCCGCCGCAGCGCGCATGATTGCATGCCATCACCGAGTAGTACATTTCAAACCAACTAGTCTTACAGGAAACCAGGAAACCTAGTAACGCCTCATGTCTCCACTTCTAACACCTCTCCACGCATCTTGTACAGCTCGTCCCAGTCGGGCAGCCCAAATATTCCTGGAAGCCCGCGCCAAAACGACTCCTGGGCTTCGTTAATCAGCTCTGCCGCAACCTGACGACACTCTGAACATAATTTAACGGATGGATGATGAAAAAATGATGGGCCTAGAGGATGTGCATCCACTTTGAGGTCACTGATCTTTTCGAGGAAATCTTGCGCTCTGGAAACCTCCAGCTGGCAAATCTCCTTCGAGGAGCAATGCACGAAGGGCATACGCCGAAGAAAGCGGTAATTCCGATGTGTTGCTCGAACGAGGGCGGCCTGTGAAGTCAAGCACGTTCGGACTTCGCCGGCACGGAGAGCGCCCCAAGACTCCCCTGCCGAGAAAAGGTCCTCGACCTTTCTGCAGCAGAGGAAATAGTACGTTGCCGGAAGAAGCCACAGCGCCCCAACGTCCGAAGCGGCGCGAACGGTAACGAGGTCATCGATGACATCCCCCTCCACGAAACGGACATGAGGTAGAGCGGTTTTGGCAATGTGTGCACCTATGAAATCGGCGAGAGTCGTAGGGTAGACGGAATCGAGGTGGCGTAATGCGCGCCGAAAAAGATACGGGACGTCGTATTTATGCGCGAGCCTCATGACACCAATGGCGGTGGCAATATCCGTCGGAGACGGCGCAGGCATGAAGAAACTTGGAAAGATCAACGTCTCGACGGTCAGCAAATGCCGTGCCGCCTTACTTTGAGTCAAACACGGCTCTCAAGAACACCTCGACCTCGGCAGCCGAGTCGTGGAGATACACGATGGGGTGTCCATCGAACGTCGGGCCCTCCGGATGGAGGGGTTGCGGAACCGTGATCATATCGCCGAAGACCGTAGAGCGCGCAGCGAGGATGCCGCTATGGACCCGAAACAGTGTGTTTTCTGCACGGAGGATGAGGTTTGCGTCGGGGAACCACAGATCCGGGACGCGTTTACATTCCTCCGGCGAACATTGCTGCGATGAACCTTCTCCGAGATCTTGTGTCTGAGACATGGCGACTTGGGCAGACTCGTGTGAGTACTCAGTAAAGCTGGGTATGCGGCGTCACGTGCAGAGCCTGAGGACGTCCAGTGGACTTCAATCCGCAGCACGCATGCATCACCGGGTAAATTCCAAACCAAACCAGTCCTAATAGTAATAACAGCGAAGCTGATAATGTCTCATGGTTCCACCTCCAATACTTCTCCACGCATCTTGTACAGCTCGTCCCAGTCGGGCAGCCCAAATATTCCTGGAAGTCCACGCCAAAACGACTCCTGGGCTTCGGTAAACTGCTCTTCTCCAAGCTGGCGACACTCAGAACACAATTTAAGGGATGGATGACGAAAAAATGATGGGCCTAGAGGATGTGCATCCACTTTGAGGTCACTGATCGCTTCGAGGAAATCTTGCGTTCTGGAAACCTCCAGCAGGCAAATCTCCTTCGAGACGCAGTGCGGGGAGGGTATACGCCGAAGAAAGCGGTAACTCCGGTTTGTTGCTCGGATGAGAGCAGCCTGTGAAGTCAAGCACGTTCGGACTTCGTCGGCACGGAGCGCGCCCCAAGCCTCCCCCGCTGAGTAAAGGTCTTCGACCGCCCTGCAGCAGAGGAAATAGTAGGTGGTCGGAAGAAGCCACAGTGCCCCGACGTCCGAAGCGGCGCGGGCGGTAACGAGGTCATCGGCGACATCCCCGTCCCCCTCCATGAAACGGACATGAGGTACAGCGGTTTTGGCAATGTGTGCACCTATGAAATCCGCGAGAGTCGTAGGGTAGACGGAATCGAGGTGGCGTAATGCGCGCCGAAAAAGATACGGGACGTCATATTTATGCGCGAGCCTCATGACGCCAATTGCGGTAGAAAAATGCGTGGGAGACGGCGCAGGCATGAAGAAACTTGGAAAGATTAGCGTCTCGCCGATGAACGAGTTGCCGTACCTTACTTTGAGTCAAACATAGCTCTCAAGAACACCTCCACCTCGGCAGCCGAGTCGTGGAGATACACGATAGGATGTCCATCAAATGTCGCGCCGTCCGGATGGGCGGGTTGCGGAACCGTGACCATATCGCCAAAGACTGTAGAGCGCGCGGCGAGGATGCCGCCATGGACCCGGAAGAGCGTGTTTTCTGCACGGAGGATGAGATTTGCGTCGGGGAACCACAGATCCGGGACACGTTTACATTCCTCCGGGGAGCATTCCGGGGATGAGCTTTTCGCAGGATGATTTATCTGCGACATGAAATTCGGGATATCCGGTACAGCCCAAGCAAGTCAAAAAAATGTGAGGTTGTGGGAAGAGGCAAGAGACTCCAGATTTGCGTATGTTTATGCGTTACGTGCATCTCTTCACACAAAAAAAATGAAATGAAAACAAAACAAAAGAGCTCTGAGCGCTGCCTGAATAATCGACCAAAAATTCCCTTGGTTCGAGGAATATTCCAACCGAGCCACGAAAATTATTCCCGTCGGAGTTCGAGGCGCGTCGTCTGTGACGGTGACGTACAGACTATAACGAGCGAGGAACTACACAGCCGGTCGTAGGAACGAGCTCGTATCGGTCGTTATAGAGTATTCTGTCCGCAACTTTGCAACAACTCGGCTGCGCAAGTTGTTCAAATACCCAAATGGGTACGGTCGAATCTCCACATCAGTTTTCCTGCGACCTGTTGCAATTGCTAAGGTCGCGGTCAAAGCGCAGTTTCGCAGCCAATCATGATGCTACGGCGGCAGTGATCCGAATTAGTTGGCAGGGCGTTGTTCCAGGGCCAGCGCCGCCAGGGTTAACCGTGTACTTCTCCTGGGGCAAGGTCAAAAAAATAAACGGAAATAATGGAGTCTCGATTCCTCACGGAGATGCCACGGATATGCCACGTCACGCCTCCCCGCCTCAGCACCGTACTATTTGATTATCTCTTGCCGTGATATCATTGCATACTACTACTGTACAAACCGAAGCCAAAACCAACAGCGCCGATAGATCGTGGAACTGCATTATGCATGTATCGTTGTGTGTGTGTGCGTGCGTACTCAGTCCATTCTATCCATCCACCGCGCCATCCTGTGTATGTATGATCATGCAGTGGTGGCGTTGTTGAAGATGAGGAGGTTGATCGTCTTGGGGGGGAGGTCGCTGAGCTTGTCCTTGCTTGCGAGCGCCAGCAGCGCGTTCTTGAGCTGCGCGGGCGTGATCTTCTTGGGCACGGGCGCCACCGCGGGCTCCTCGAGGGCAACGCGCGGCGCGGGGAGGAAGCCCGCCGCCCAGCGCGGGAGCGCTGCGTGCGCGAAGAGGTACACGGGCGACGAGAGCGCGAGCGCAAAAGGGCGCTGCAGCTGCACCACACTCGGGATCATCTCGAGCTCGGGGTTGAAAGTGTCGCCGTGGAGCGAGAGGAGGTACGCGAGCATGCCGGCGGTGTGGGGCGACGCCATGGAGGTGCCGGAGATGGTCGCGACGGCGGTGGGGGAGCCGGTCCAGGTGGAGAGGATGTTGAGGCCGGGGCCGAAGACGTCGACGCAGGGGCCGTGGTTGGAGAAGTAGGCGCGCTCGTCGCCCATGGTGGAGGCGCCAACGGTGACGGCCTTCTCGGCGGCTGCGGGAGAGTAGTCGCAGGCGTCACGGTTGTCGTTACCTGGGCAAAGTTAAGAAGGGGCAGGGAATGAAAGGGGGAAAGCGCGCACCGGCAGCGACGGCAAAGTGCAGCCCAGCGTCAACGGCGGCGTTCACAGCCTGGTCGAGCGCCTTGGACTTGCCTCCACCGAGACTCATGTTCGCAACGGAGCCCTTGTGGGCGGTCTTGCCAGTGGCGGCGTACTCGGCATCTGCCGCCTTGGCCTTGGCCAGAGCAGAGCGGGTAGCAAAGTTGACGCCCTCGACGACGTCCGCCATCGAGCCGCTGCCGTTGGAGCCGAGGACCTTGACGGCGATGACGTTGGCGCCCTTGGCGACACCGTACTTGCGCGAGGCGATGGTGCCGGCGCAGTGGGTTCCGTGGCCATTGCCGTCCTCGTCGACGTCATTCTCGGGTACGGTCTTGCCCCAGGACGCGCGGCCCTCGAACTCGACGTGCTCAATGTTGATGCCGGTGTCGATGACGTAGACGTCGACGCCCTCGCCGCCCGTCGGCTCGTGCTCGTAGACGGTGAAGGTGCCAAAGCTGAGCCTGTTCCGGTGGCTAACACGAGCGAGACCCTGGAGAACTAGTCAGTACTTGGTTTGGATGAGTCACATGAGACGCGGTATGCAGGGGCCACCGCCGAGCGCCTCGGGTCAGGAGCGACTTTCGGGACAGACGGTATGCAGCTCACTGCCCCAACTCCGAAACGTGATGAAATTCGGAACATGACTCACCCAAGGAGCCGACCGCTGCTGCTTCACATCCTGGGTGCGCACAATCTGGTCCTGCTCGACATAGTCGACCTCGGGCAGCGCGCGCAGCTTGGTGACCGCGCCCTCGGAGAAGCGCCCCGAGTAGCCGTTCATGTGGTCGTAGACGTGTCTGATGGCAAAGCTGTCGTCGACGAGCGGCTCGGTCTCGTGGGCGGCCTGCAGGAAGTTGAAGTGGTTCTGCATGACCGCTGAAGGGGTATCCCGCTTCAGCATGACGATGTACGAGTTGTTGATTGCGCCATAGCGGTGGCTGTCGGAGAAGGGGGCGAGGGTGAGGGGAGCGCGCTGTGCGGGGGTGTAGAAGGGACTGGTGGAGAGCGGTGTACTGGATACCGCGGCGGCAAGAGAGAGAGCAAGGGTAAAGAGGGATGAAGCCATGGTGGTTAAGGAGAAGCCTTGTCGCTATCACGCGAGCTGATAACGACGCAAGCTTTGTTGTGGCTTGTGTACAACATTCCCTAATCGGGCCTCTGCGCCTCTCCTGCTCGTGGTCTGTGCATGTCGCTGTGATAACCGTCACTTTCCCCGAGCTAACCTCCCGCGGGCCTCAGCTTAATTTTACCCCCCCAGCACTCCCAGGGAAGTTCAATTTGGCTTGGTCCAGCTATCGTTCTCGATTGCTACAATTCTCTCTGTCAAACCCCTTCCCCAACATGATTTCCTTACGGCACCCCCACTCACGCCAAGCCGCGCGTCGGTGTACGCGCGTCCCCTTCTTCCTTCTTTCCTCTGCGCTACTCCGGGAATTAAATGACCATGCGCAATCACCGCCCTAAACGCCAACCTTCCCAATCTCTCCCGCCTATCTGTAGCTACACGCGATAATCGCGCCTTGACTTGGGACTGGATGACGCGGCCTGCCATCTTGTCGATTGACCGCATCAAATCACACCTCTCAACTCCACTTGCACGCCCGAGACAAACGACGGGGATCACCTATGCGAGAAGCGTAAGTGTTCGCGCACCCTTCCTCTCCGAATCGTATCCCAAAGCTACACAGTAGGCTTCATATAATAGCACCGACGGGGTTCTTAGAAGGCGCTGACGCGTCCTTCATTCCGCGACTGGCGCGTGCTGGGGCTCTGTCAACACCACCTTCCTTCAGATGGCTGTGCTGTGCCGATTTTCTTCATACCTATTGCTATCACACGACCTCTCTCAGAACTCTTTCACGCAGAACGATACCCGATATCCGAGATGCAAACCCATCCCTCAAACAGCTTTGAATGCAAAAAACCTTGGTCGACGTTCCAGCATTTGCATCACATGAATCGCTGAGGATGAGCTCACGCGTCGTCTCGAGCCGAGTCTCACGAGCGCGAGGCGGCAAGACGTCTCGCTCTAACCTGCTTTGAACCAACTTCACAACCACCATGCCAGGAATTGGGTCCCTCTGCGTGCACTTTCTTCGAATCAAATATATCTGGCTTGGAATCGGCAGTTAACACCCACCCTGCAAGGTACAAAATAGGGCCGCGCATATCCCAGCATCCACGATGGCGTTCAGTATCCCCAAGACCGATTTTCCACTCTGCCGACCACGGATTCCGGAGCGCAACACGCGGGTGGGTTCAGGAGAAGCACTCAATATTCAGTTAGTACCCAGCCTCGAGAACCCAAGATGTACGTACACGACGTCATCAAGACCAGCGCTGTTGTTTTGGGACAGTTCCATCTCAGATCTCAGGACACGAGCAGCAAGAAACGCCATAACAATAAATCAATAAAGCCGCACGACTCAGCGATGCTGCTGCTGCATTACATCCTCCGCTCCTGCCGGTGCGTCCTCGACCTGCGACGCTAACTCGTCTGACCTCCTCAGCCAGCTTGGCAATCATCTCCGAAGTCGACCTCACGTTCTGAGGTTCTTGTGGCTGAACGACACATCGGGCGATGCTAGTTAGCATCGGGATCTTGTCACCAGGTTCCGGCGAGTTCGAGATCTGTCGCAGAAGGAAAATTCCGATTGATACGCGGTGAGACATGCGCTCTCGATCGCACCCTCGACTGTAATTCCAGCGGCTTGGCGATTATCCAGCGAGCGGCACTGCTCCGGGGTAGGACGGTGGCGATGTTCCAATCAACTCCGATGCCAAATTTTCAACCACGCTAACTTTCCGTCGCTCAGGTTCAGGTATCAGGGTCTACTGTGTTTCAACTTTCCAAGCGCTTCGCTAACTATTCCGCGTCCACATTACACACCCTATTAAGTGGTAGGTTTCGCGGTAGGATTGGAACTGGAGGAAGAGCCGTCCCAATAGCTGCGCATAACGAACCCTACAATGTAAGCCTCTTGTGTGTTCGGCGCTACCGTGAGATGGTCGACGTCACCGCTGTTGGTTCTGCGGAAGGTTTCAGCAAAAGTAAGGAAATGGCCAAACATTTACATGTAAAAACTTGCACCCAGTTACTTGAACCGCACCAAATACCGGGAGTAGACACTGCCATCGCTTGAACCTTCTCGTAAGCCGATCGTGATGTAAACTCGAGGATGACTGTCGGCTTGCAAACAACCAGGCTCTCTTATTGTACGTTGAGACGGGGCCCGGTGCCTTCTCTGTCCCAAAATGTCTGGCGTCACCCCCATTAGATTCTTCTGGCAAGGAACAAAAAGGATAGAGGTACTTCGCGAACAGAGATTTATGCGCTCCCGCGACAGGGTCGTTCGCCGGCGGATGTTCCAACGCATTCGCAGATTTGAAATCATCAAACCAGGTTCCGTGTTCGATGTCTATGAGCCCTATACCCCCAAAGGATAGATCTATCGCCGTCGCTTGGATGAGCTCCGCGGGGTCATTCCCCCTAGCCAAGGTAAGGGGTTTCCTCGTCTGGACTCTGCCGCCGTTCGAAGTTACCGAATTCCAGGTGAATGCCGGCGGGCCATCAGTCGGGCCCGTTTGCCAGCCAGTGAGGACGGAGTTAAGAGAGGGCATGGCGTAGTATGGTACCAGGGTATTATTAGGGCTGTTGTTGGCTGGTACGGGCATGGTCACACCCGGTTTCGATAAACCTGCGATGATGGGGTTCACTGCTGGGATCGATTCCTGAAGTATGCCTATCATGTAAACATGTTAGTTGGATTTACATGCCTTAAGATAAGATACACGAACCCTGGTTATCTCCGAGCATGTTATTCTCCTAGAGCGGGGCATCAGGCGGTGGCACATAACTCGTCGAAGGAACCCTTACAGCCGCGGTGAAGGCATTTCTGGTGTCGTTACACTTTTGAACGGCCGGTTCGTACTGAGTATAGTTATGGATGGCGAACTGAAGAAACGCATCGTCCGAGATCGTCGCAGTACCACCTTGTTTCTTGTAGGCCATGTACGCGTTCTGTTTCGCGGTGAGGAGATCTTTCTCACATGCAGCGGAAAAATTGCTAGCAAGATTGGACAATAACTGTTTGCTCTCAGCATCCGGTGGCGGGATGGAGATTGTCACATTCAAGAGGGCCCGGATGAAGTCCAGGTACCGGGTGCTGAACGACGTATGTTCATGGATCGAATCGGCAGTCGTGAATATATCGCTGTTGGTCTCGAACATATTAGAAGAGTTTCCAATTCCTGCGAAATCGATATCCTTGACGTTAAGCAGGGGATAAAATGATGCTGGTTGTTCTCCCATAGACTGCAAATACTTGGTATATGCGCTCGTTGTTGCATCCTGCACTGTGATTCCTTCCGTCTGCCGATTTAACACAGGAAAGGCGGTGGCAAAGTGAATCGTAGATAGGGTGAGGGCGCCAGAGAGAAGGAATATCATGATTGAGGTTGGGTCGTTTGAGCCAGGCGACCAGCGCTTATGGAATAAGGATGAATGACCTCCGGAGTGAGATAGCTTGGGCAGATGCTAGGGTTTAAATCCTAAGGATAATATGCGGGCCTACTCCCCGTCGAGGTTCATACGCAGTTACCAGATCCGAGTTTCCTGTTACAACTTCGTCGTGCGGGGTGGTGACATGGCATTCGAAATGAAGACCTGGCAACTAGAGATTGCGAGGTGGCCTCGCGTCTGATCTCGATAGCCGTCGTAATCAAGATTTTGGTATGCTACCGTCTGGCCTCACCGCCTGACTTCACGCACTGAAGCAGTTTGAGGCACTGTGAATCTTGCCGATGGACTTGGCGAAGGTCTTCCCCTTCGACCCCAATAAAATAAGTCATGGATAACGAATATTCATCAGCTCATTCAAGCTTATTAGCTCAGGTCATAATACGCAAAATATCCATTTAAAGAGGATGAAACCGTGGGAAGCTGCCGCATCGACCTGATCGCCGTCCTGCGTCATGATCACCGCTACGACAAGGCTACGGTCTTCACGACTGCTCTGCGGCCGTATTCCAAAATAAATGTTCAAGAAGGATATAAACAGGTTTCAAACTTCACGGCGGTATTTATCGGGCGGCCATCCAACGGACACCAGTCACTTCTGACGCATCTCATGATTTAACTCACGCTCCTACGGAGATCGTTAAGTGGTGGAACACCGATTGAAGGTGGCTTCATTCGGAATCGATGGCTGTAACTCCGAAGATCGGTCATCCAATAGAGCACGGATCTGTGTAAACGCCGGTACCGCTGTGTTGCATCGCGGAGAAGGCGGCTTTCTCTGAAAGCCGCGAAGGAGTCGCAGTATACCTCACTACGGCAATCCCCACGCTTACTCGACAAGTTCGGAAAGCGTGATGATCCTGCTCTCCGGCCCGCTTTATCAGATTTTATAGCCCCTTTCGCTGCGGCCTTTCCTGTGAACCGTCGCTAGGGCCAAGGCTTTCGGGCAGCGCTTTGTGGTTTAGTACGTATTTGAAGCCGGAGGGAGAGGCCGCAATTTTCGACTAAAATTCGGCAGAGACGGAATCGGAGTCGAAGGCCAAGTTCGACATGTTCCAGACCAAAGTCAGGATATTTTCGTCTTTCGATCAGCTCCCACGGCACGTAGCCTTCAGCACCCCGTCGTATTGGGGGGGAGCCGCCGCGGCCACACCATCATTGTCCACTCTCCTCCATTTTATATGTGTTAGTGATTGCCGTCGTCTATCGGGGTCTTGATGAAACCCGTACCTCACCGCCGTCCCCAGAAAACATGATGACCTCTCGTGCAGGATGCAGCGTCTACGGAACTTTAGGATTGTTGCTATTTATCGCACAACAAGTGGAATGAGATGGGGTTGCCACATGACTTCCATTATTGTTCCGGCCTCCCAGGAAGGCGATCACGATGATGCCTATATATTTCCCACGGTTGCATCTCCGTTGAAGGCTTCCATCTGGCAAATGACGTGCATTGAGTTGCCGTGAGTCCGATTATTTTCGTCCCAGACCCGATCACAGACGGATGAAATATATGGAGAAGGTTTATACATTTAATTTATATGGATACAAATTTTAAACTAGATCGTCATCAGTTTGGCGGCTGATATCAGGGCAAGCGCGAGGATGGTAAGGCTAGGGACACAGTTCACGACTTGGCCACCGTTTTGGGAACCACTTCCATTGTCACTGTTTCCATCATCAATACCTCCCCCCTGGCCTGTGGCTGTCGCAGCAGAGGATTTACCCGTCCTTGTGGCTGGAATAGTGTGAGTGGAGGTGGCGGATGATGTCTCTGGAATGAAGGTCGCCAGCAGCGCCTTGTACGTGCTTTCCCTGTTCTCGCAATCCATATACTGGCCCATGTACTCTGGGAAATTGCTGTACGCCCACGCAATGAACTCCGGAGCGGTGGGGTTGTCCGGATCCTTGTGGAATTGAAAGTGGTATTCGTCCACGGCTTGCGCGGTGGTCTGCTGGAGGTTGATTCCGCATTCTTGAATGTAGGCCCGATACGCGGTATTGATGTCCGATCCCCCGTCAGTGTTTTGGGGTGCAGGGAAATCCGTGGTTGTTCTTGAGCGTGTGAGTCGGACCGATGGATTGTGATGGAAGGAAATTCTTACGGAACATCCTTGCCGTCAATTGTGACAGCGTCAAAGTTACGTTCCATGATGGAGGTCGAGATGGTGTCTTTGGTAAGAGACAGCAGTGCGAGATAGGTCAGAATATGAAGCATTTTTCTCTTGTGAGTAATGTGAGGAGATTGGTGCGAGAAGCATCTAGAGCGCTGTTGTATTTAACCGAAAATCTTCAGCGATGGGCAGTGCTAACTATCCAAGCAACAGTTTCTGAGAGCGAAACGGGGATCGAAATATGATGGCAGGGGACGGAATAGACAGAGTCTTGTTCGCCGTTACGGCATTCTGAATTGTTGCCAATGAGATCGCTGGCGCCAGGTTACTGGAATCCGAACAGGTTTCATGTAAACGGATGGAATACTCGCCCTGTTGCAAGGCATGTGAATTGTAAAGCATAATCGTGGAGTCGGGCAGAAATTTCTACAAAGCTGTTTAAACCGCCGCGGATCGTAGTCCCTTATAAACAGACGCCACAACAAACTACACTGGTAGCTCGCGTGCACGCGGATCGCTCGCTCGGTCTAAACATTCATGGTAAATGATGTGGCGGAACTAAACGACGATGTTCTACAGAGGCAGGCGGCATACAAAGCACATGAAACACGGATCACGTAGCCTTCACATTGAAAAGCCCGGGAATGTCAAGACTGTGGAGGAACGCACTGAACCTCCCAACGGGGATCATGGCTTGCCCAGAAACGCTCAAAAGCCGCGAAATGCCCTGAGATCCTCACTCCGGCAGTCACCCATTCACTCTCATCCTCTTCAGCGCTGGTCGCCTAAGGGTTCCTTCACACCAATCAACATCATCACAATGCTTTTTCTCGCTGCCACACTCCCACTCTTTCTCCTCGCTCGCTCCGCCGTCGCCCTCCCTGCCCGTCGTCAGATAGGATCTATTACAATCCAAGATGCAATGGCGAGCATGTACAACATGTATCTACAGTCGCAGGGGGTTACCCATGGGGCATTCTATCCGCTCTACGCTGGCGAGTCTGAAATCAACTTCGCGGGGGTCGCGGACTCTGAGGGCATGCCGGGTACCAACCACGCCATATACAGGACTGCGGACTCACTCCCCCATATGGACACCTGGAATTCAACGGGCGACTTGATGTTCAGCGTCCAATACAGGCATTTCATACAAGCATTGATAAATGCCACAAATGACGCCACCTCGCCGGAGGCAGCCGAGGCACTGTCCGATCTCGCCAAGAACAAAACCGTCGCATGTTCCAACAACCTCTGGAATAATCAAGTAGCCCGCTGCGCGGCAATGCCCGCTATCTGTATTTCCTTGCCAAGAAAAAATCACTTCTCATACCTCCTGAAACGCGGTCTACTTAGGATCCAATTCTAGCTGGCAGTCATCCCACGATAAATACACTTGTTTAGTCCATCACTGATTTTACGGTCGATGTACCCCGCGTTGGCAGCTTATCCGGGAACATCTCCCAGAATATAGATCTGTTTAACATGTATCTCTTTCATCCCACGTGTTAGCAATTTTGCCCGAAGCTTGGACGCAACTCACGGACTGCAGAGCACCGTCCCTTCATCTGTGGATTATCCTCATTGAGCCGAAGATAATATCGCAGGTGATTGTAGGTGGTAAAATGCGGCCCGGCAAGGGAATGTCTAGTAAGCACTGCGCCTTCACAATGCTGAACAATGAAATCGGCCGGAGTAGCGCTTTCGACCTCTGAGGTCCCCACGGGATCCCACGTCGGGTAATCTTGGCCGCCGTCGTCAATAGACAGTCCAAGAGAAAAACGACCATCGTACCTCGTCCGCAAGATCCGCGTCGGCAATTTGGGCCAAGTACTTCATCTGGTTCTGTCAGAGTTTTTTTGCTACATCAGTGGGATTGAGAGGGAGTGAAAGCCTGATATGGATCGTCCATTTCAGACGCGTTGCATCCGGCTGAATAATTTCAGTCAGAGAAAAACTACGCTGTGGATGGTCAATAGCCAGTAGAAGTCGAGGCGCAGAATCACCACTCGCCTCCACAACTGCCGCCGTGATGCACCCGGACGCCGTGTATCTACTTCCGGTCCACAATACACCCATATGCATATATGGAACCCGTGCCAGTAGATTTATCGCAAGGCCGATTTCACGGCGGAGGTACTTCCCGCTGATACCCAAAGTTCCACCGGAGAATGGCCGCCCCTGAATATATTATATACAGCTCTAGATAATCAAAATCAACAAAAAAATTCCCCGGAGAGTGTTCCAAACCGAAGATCTCGATTGGGGGAGGCGAAATCCTAACAATCTCGAGCCGTGTGTCTGTAAATGGCCATTTAATATTTAAACATTTGGCCGTAACCCTATATCTGCCCCCAAAAATCACGAAAGAATATGGGATCGATAGCTCATGAAGAGTTGGCTCTAAATTCGCAACAAGACTGAGAATTCAACGAGTCATTCTCTCATAAATATTCCCCAAGTTTGGCTTTTGAAGCGGGTGATCTGGCCTAAAACGGTCTAGTGATTTGCGCCTCAGTATTTGGTGATCAAAAATTGAGTGCCATGTTGGTTTTTCTGGTGCGCGTAAGGCTAAGCTGTTAGGCTTAGAAGGACGAGGTAAGAGCAAGAAAATTCCGGTTGATAAAGGCTAGGGCAGTGCCAAACAAACGGATGCCCTTTGCCGCTACATTGCGGAGTATTTATACTACTACAGAAGTGATCTAGAATATTCTACAAAGATGAGTAAGTAATGAATAAGCAGCCTCTGGAATATTCTCCAGCAGACCAGTTGGAACACCAAGAATCTCAACATGCCAGTTGCTGGAAACAGTTCAGATAGCTCCCGGATATTGTTATAAAGGTGTGTTCACATATTCCCTGGCCAAGATCCCGCCAGCACCCACATGAGATGCACATTGCATTGAAATGGCCCAAAAGTTTGGCCAAACCCTGTTTCTGGTGGAGAAAACTTCGGAGGGGGTGATTTTGACATGTTTGTGGGCTGAGAATCTCTTTTCGAGGTTCTCCATCCCCCAAAAATTGCTGTTCTTTTGCTATGGATATTTTAAGGATTTGTTGACTTTGATTGTCCGGAGCTGTAGGTACTAGGTACAAGGGCCAGGGGATCGACAATGACGAAAACAAAATGGCTCCTCTTGAAGTACATACCTGAGTTAATTTGATGAGAGGATGTGGTGTAAGGTTTGATAATGAACACGAGAAACATAACACCGCTCGCATAGATCCCAAAAATTCAAATCCGTGCCGTTGCGACGGTGGCACTTGAAGGGACGATTGAAACCAGGAATGAAACATACCTGGATCCCGACCGCTCGCGGATGCGGAAAATCACATCGGATTTTGTAGGTGATTCCGGTGCATATGAGAATCCGTCCTGAGTTAGTCCGTTGGGTTTAAAGTCTCAGGGTCCAGAGACTCTTCAAGTGCATGGGAAGTTCAGTTTCTTCAGGCCTTGTTTTATTTTATTGCTGGTACTACAGCTCTGTTGTGTCCATGTTGAGGATCCCTCTCCACCGCTCATCACTGACCTAGCCTTCAGTGTTTACCCTGCCGGTGTCTGTGGTTGAGGACCTCCATTCCGTACCACTCGTCGCTGACCTTCGGTCACTCGTTGTGGCACGAGGGAAATGGGAGGACAGAGAAATTACCAACACTAAGGTTGAAACAGAGGTGGACTGTTCGGTCGGCGGTGCGTGCTAAGTGTGGACTCGTGTGGAGAGACCCGGACCAAACAGAACGTACAGAATAAGCTGAGAGAAGAACCATTGACACCTAAGTCGACTGGCGACGAGAGAATCACGGAGATAAGCGGTCCACCCGAGAAACATCAGAGTACAGGTTTGGTTGGGTCAGCAAGGAAAGATATTGAGGGCCGAAATCTAAGGCTTTCATGACGTGTTCCTTGTGTACGATCAAGGGACTGGCTTTGGTTTTTAACCATTCAGGAGTGGGAGGGCTTGAACCAACGAAATTAAACAATACGTGTGACAATGTCCTCGATGGAAGGTGGTAGACTTTTCGAAATGGCAGACGGCCGTTGCGGATATATGATGATATGCCCGCTCCGCGACACCACTCTGCGGAATATTAAGAGAGGTATCACTCTGGTCATCGCGGAGTTGGATCCGACATTTCACACGGCATAAGGCAATCATGACCTCTTCAACAACTGTCAGTCCCTTGAGTTCAGGCGGGACAGGACCAAGATAATAATTGTGGTTTGTGATGGACCATGCAGGGAGTCGCTTCACAGAGATATCTAGTTGGTAGGGTCGACATACATACCACGATAACAGGTGTTCCGGTTCCTGGGTCGTGTTCAATACATTCAGGATCCATGAGAACACTACCGTATTGTGTATGTGGACAGGGATGTACAGGAAGGGTATCGGCGGCCACGTCAAGCGAAATGGACATCACTAATATGGCATCAGCACCAAAAAGAGGGGAGAGGGGTGTGGGCCATACAAAGGAGCAAGCCGGCGGCATCTTCGCGGGCTGGAAAGCATCAGCTTGAGGAAGGGGAGAGAGAGAGAAGGGAGGAACCAACAAGACAACAGATGAGAGGGATGTGAAAAGAAGGTCTAGGCATCAAGGGAGCTGTCGAGGCGAAGGTCGAGGCCGGCGATGAGAGAGTCACGGAGCTAGGCGGCCCAGTCCAGACCGAGAGAAACATCAGGGCATAATTCAGAAGCAGAAATATCGCAGTCGACGAGGAAGGACAGAGGGCCATAGGGGTCGACGACGGTGGTAAATAAGAGCTTTGTCTTGTTGCGCGAATTGGAAAAGGCCCGGGAGAGGACGGTGCGTGGGCGAGCATCGAAAGTCACGGAGGGCACAAGTAGACCCTCAACATAAAGAGACATGGGGGAGAGAGAGGGAGAAACGGGAACGAACAAGACACATAGGGGTTCAAACACGAATTAAAACACGAATGAAGAGTCACAGGTAACACCGCACGAAGAGAGCTACGAAGAGTCACAGAGGAAGGGTGACAAGAGGCAGAAAAGGAATGACGTCAGAAGGGGAGGAAATGATGTCATAAATTCTGAAACGAGCTCTCGATCACTTTTTGAAAGCCCTACTAAAACCCACTACTAAAGATAGCGGGAATGTCACGAATGAAGCATACACCCAGTACACTAAAGAGGGTGGAACGGCGAAGATCACAGCCGACGTATTTATCCAGTTCGCCAGTCAAATGTACGGAGAGTACCAGCTAGCCGTTCAAGCATGCAACAACGCACAGAATGCGTGGGAAAAGGCTGTAAGTCCCTTTCTTTGACTTTCTGTAATTTTGCTTAACAAAACGGTTCAGAACGCAAACATAAACGGCGATGACGCCGGTAAGTTGAATCCAAATCTACCTGGACGTTCCTGACGAGTCACAGGAATGATCCAGGCGGAGATTGCGGCAATGAACCCCTTAATTACCCCCGATGGCACTCTCTATCCAGGTCTTAATATGGCCATCAGCGATGCGCCAAACGGAACGGTCACGGGGCAGTTCAAGATGGCCGTGGTGCCATACTATTCAATGCCCTCGCTGAACTCCACCCTCACGGTGTGGCAAACGGCTCCAGATGACGCACCACCGACGCTCACCTGGAACAGCACAACAAGCTTACGCATCTCCCTCGAAAGCTCGGAATCGTCCAGTGTCAGCGTACATTACCTTTGGAACAAGGTTGGAGCATCACAGAACTCTAACATGAGCTTTGTGGCGACAGAAACCGCCTCCACCTTAATCTCTTTTGGTGGGATGGAGCTCATCACTGTCGAGCGCGGTGCGTGGTTTGACGACTTCAACTCCGCGACAGCGGTGGGAAATCCCTCGACGACGGACCCCCTCGCCACTGCACACAAAGCTGCGTTCGCCACGTAAGTCCATGGTTGTGTGCAAAAGGCCGAATATTCCTGACATGCGGCAAATACAGATATTTCGGGACACCCCAAAGCCCGGGCCCAGCCTCGACGTATAATGACAAGGCTCTCGTCGTGTATAAGCCGAAAGCGGTTTTCAAGTACGCCGACACGGCATCTTACCAGGCCGCCAAGTCGGCTCAGGCCTCAGCGTCAGTCAGCGGTGGACTTTGGGGCGCCTCTGGGAGCGGACAAAGCAGCTCAAGCAACACGGAGTGAGTGCCACACACACATATAGATCTGGTGGTTGATCTCCACATTTCAGTTTCAATGATGAAGCCTTAGAGTTGAGCTTCACTCCAAATTCGAAGAACGCTTACATCGTCGGTTATGTGATGCGCAGTTACTGGGACGATTCCACCAGCGCCACCAATACTCGTCGCCGGTAAAATTATGTGCAACCCCATACTACGTGAACCTTGTCCGAAATGGTCCGCATATGTACCTGGTTGTAATCGAGGGCAATTGTGTTCTTATTTGATTATCATTCAACTCGGGAGATCGTGATTATAACTATTTGAGCTCAAAATTTGAGAGTGATTCTCTACCCGAATCTTATAAGCGATGATACTCATATGGGTCTATGGCGATGCAACCGTGAGTCGCCGACGCATGATCACTGTGTCCAACCCGCAATTTTAATATGTTTGACGTTGATGGTCAGCGCTGTTCAATGGCGGTACTTGGCTGATCCGCCCATTCCATTCGCCGCTGGCCGCATGTGAGTCTGCAGCTGACAGGAACAATGCCGAGGGAGCGGCGGCTCTGGATTGGCTCAAGTCCTAGTCCATCAAGCAATCACAACAACATTTCTCACTCGTACTTCGGGCCTTTTAACCTCCTCCCGTGAGATATCACCGGAACAGTGAGTTTTGCGACAGATGAATGTCTATCAAGTGACCGCCGACGCTCTAACACTTAATGCCCGTAGTCCTATTGTCGCCGTATCTGTAGGATTGATGATCCATTTCGCTTTGGGGAACACCATTGCACTGGGATGATACGGGCACTATCTTGGGAGGCCTTATAATCCCGTCTAGAAACCTGTTCAGCATCTAAAAATTCATCCTTCAATTGTACACCACGAAATGTGTTCAAGAATGTTTCATCTTCTTCCCCGCATATCCCTTGCGATGCTCTTCAAGCAGTGCTTCATATGTTCTTGGACACGATACAGTTGTCGTTGACCTTCCGTGTGTCTTGAAAATACTTCCCTCGTATTCTGGTTTATGTAAGCCGCAGAACCACGACCGACCTGCCTCCGCCAGCAACAACTCAGAAAGAGTCGTCTACCAGTAGTGTCCTTTACACACGATACACTATCAGCTGTAGCTTTGTCCCGACGGAGCAGCAGACGGTCATTGGCGCGTATAAACGGCAGTTCAATACTCCACCGACCGACCCCAACTCCCCGGATTTCCCGACGTGGGCGGTCAATATCTACCAGCCTTTCGCAAGTGCATATTACAACTGCATCTCCCCTGAGAAAAATTACAAGGATGCGGTGGCCACATTTATCCCGGAAACTCTCAATAGTACTAGTACCTAGTTTTCCACCACCGGGGCGGTGAATCCGCCCTCTGCGGCATCTGCCGGTTCTGGAGGTGGAAGCGGGGTCCAGCCTGGAGGCGCCAGGTCCTGCGTCCCTCAAATTCCTCTGCTCATCTTAATCGTGGGAACAGCCGCAAAGCTGGTGACCGCCCAGATTATACCATTTCTCTAAAATGGTGGGTGACGGGTTTCACTCAGAGCCCTTTTGGCATATATAAAGATGGAAGATGCGGCGTTTAATGGCGATGCAACCGTGGGAAGTTTATGTCAATGATCACCGACACATGATCACCGCTTTCCGAATTTTAATCTGTTTGAACCTCCGACACTTTCTAAATGGATCCGGCGAGGTGAAACACCGTTTCTGGGTTGAGCGCTCATTCCATTCGCCGCCAAACTATGAAACTATGATAACCCCATGCGAGTCTGACATTGCAGATACAATGCAGAAGGACGAGAGAGCGGCGGCTCAGGATTCGCGTACGTGGGGTTGGGACCTTTGGCGAGAAATGTTTGCGCCGGGTGTCCGCGTGAAGAATCTCATGGTGTAAGGCGGCGGCAAGAGGTAAGGGTGCGGACGGATGGTGCCTCCTTTCACTGGCGCTGCACTCCCGTGCGTCCATGAGCGGCGAGCTGCTAGCGGATGAACCAGTGCGACGCCGGAGCCCTCTATCAAGATTTCAGTCTGGAACTCCTGTGTGTAGTGTTGAGGGCACTCCGTGGCATTTGATTCCCGTGTTGACGTGGCTTGGTGTTTCAGACAGACGGCGAGGATGTGCGACCAAGACAGAACTCGTCTGTATTACCCCCTGCTGTTAATCAGCAAATTAAGAATCGGTGCGGCTGGATCTCATGTGAATGCTGTGAACGCGGTGATCTCAAGATTCGCAAACAGGGCCTGCGCAACGGTCGCATTCTTGCTGCTTCAAAGCCAACCATAGTGCATCACGAGTTAAAGTCGTTCATAAAAATATCTAGCATCTCAGGACTGTGTTCGCAACCAGTAGCCCGATCAGCGCCAAGAATATCCCGGGTCCATTAGAACTGGCGGTTCCGGTTGATGCCCCGCCGCTGGGTAGCGATGGCGAAGTGGACGTGAGCTGGGATTGAGCTATCGTGGTAGTGGGTCCCGAGGTAGAGCTAGCGAATGTTGTTTCCGGGACGAAGGTGGCCAATAACGCCTGGTCCCTCCTTTCCTGAGTGTTGCACACGCCATAGGAGTTATGGTAAGAAGGATCGTGGTTGTAAGCCCATGCGATGAAGTCAGGAGAATTTGGATCCCCCGGGTCCTTCTTGAACTCGAACTGGTACTCGCTGACAGCAGCTTGCTGGGCATTCAGCATGTCGCTGCCACAGTTTTAGATGTACTCTGAGTATTGGATGGCGATTTCTGAATCGGTGTCCGTTGTTCCCGGAGCAGGGAAATCTGTAGTCGCGCTAAGAATTGTATTTGGTAGGTCAATGTGTTCGCCTAAACAGTTGGACGGCTCACGGAATATGTATTTGGGAGGTATCAGGATCGCGTGGGATATGAAGTGTGGCAACTCTCCCAGTAGAAGCCAGAAAGACTAGATAAGAGATGTCTAGACAGGGTAAATCATTGTTTTTGTCTAGAAAGTGGGACGACGGCGGGAGCCTGCAGACTTTTATAATGTTTTGGGATCCACAGCAACCTGCGATGCCCGAATTTCATGGCCGAGTAACACGGGGATCAAAGATGCCGGGTAGTGGTCAACCCTGTTTGACCATGGGATCCTCGCCGATCTTCCCCAAGCCAGTTTCAAATTTATATGTGATTCTAGACATCCGGGACCACATCTATTCATTGGTTGTTGATTCCTGTCATCACGCATTTCATGAAGATTCCGGAGAATTAGAAGACTGTAAATGTCACAACGAAATCTTCGTTAAGGGACAGTAAATACAATCCAATGCGTGCACTGTTTCCCATCTATCTTAGACGTATCATTCAAATCATGCACTGCCTTTAGAATGTAATTTGGGATATTTTCGGAAGCAATGGCAGCGAGCGTGTAGGAGCCGCTGTCAGTTGCAACCGTGGGAAGGTGAAAGAATCATTGATTGCCGTCCCACGTCATCGCCGATGCGGCTCGGGCCAATCAATGTACGTATTGCCTCTGTATTTATTCTCTTCTCCGTTCAGCATTATATAACATGGGCACAACTAATTTTGCCCTCAAAAGTTACCTTCGGCGTCGACGTCCTGACAGTGACACATCAATCCAAGAGGCGGTAATCACTCACAGTCCAGTATTTTTGGGCTGCGGATCATTGAACCTGCGCCTCCCCGCATTCGGTCTCTTCGGCGTTGGAATCACGGGTACGCCAAATTTGGGCTCGACGTTCCTTTGGACACGGTAGATCTGACATTCTGGTTTCCCAAAAATACAGATCAGCGGTGAATGATCCAGAATCAAGTGCCTCGGAGTGCCCTCCATACTGCACACAGGAATTCCGGATTATACTCCAGGGCTCCGTCGCACTGGTTCTCCCGCTGGAAGTTCGCCGCTCATGGCCGCGCGGGAGTGCTGAAAATTCACAGAAGGTTTTGAATCCCGCCTCCCGCTATACTACATGGCTGAGGCAAGCCATCTCGTAAAATCAAGATGTTCGCAGGACAGCAATCGGCCATCATTGCATGTAACTTCCCATGGTTCCATCTCCGTTGAAAGCGTCGGAAACTGTGAATCTTACCCGCCACCCAGACGACAGTGTCCGTAGATCCGGCTCTAGCAATGCACTTTCCTTTCGACTCTATTCTGATTGCTGTCGAGACCTCGGACGCCGTTGCCTGGACACACAAATCGCCGCGGTAGAAGACATGGTGGTCTGTCATTTCTCAATCTGTTAAATACACCTAGTCGTGAAGATAATCCTCATACTACACCTCCACAGTCACTCTACAGATAACATGGCTCCTCTCCTACCACAACTAGTAACTCTATTGATCGTTGCCGCTGCCTCCTCTTCTTACATCACCGGTCAACATTTTACCGCCATCCAAATCGACGGAAATAATGTCCCGTAAGAAATGTCTTCTCTTAACTTACTTAGTTGGCTGGCCTAACACCCAATAGAACGACCACAGATTTTCCCAGACCTGAAACCACCGATGCTGACTCAAAGACCGCCAATGCCTACACTTTATACGTTCAGTTTTGTGGAGTTACATTCCAGGAGTCGCATGACGATGCCGTAGCAGCATATAAGGAGGACTTCAACAAAAATCCCGACGACCCTAATGCCCCCGACTTCATTGCATGGGCATACACCCATGTCCTATCGTACCAAAATGCCTACCAGCTCTGTGAGGATTATGAGAGCACATACAAGGAGCTTCTGGCAACTTTCATCCCAGAAATGGTGTCCGCCACATCTTCCACAAAGTCTCCGTCAGCCACCAGAACCACTTCATCTTCTGCTACAACAGTTACAAGCCAAGAGGGGAATAGTAACGACGGAATTGGGTCAAACACGGGAGGCTCTAGCCGTGCCTTCAGCTACACTGTGCTCGCATTAGCTGTTGTGGCAGGAGCAAAACTACTGTTAGGATAGTCAACTTGAAGCCTTGTTGGGATTACTTGAATCACATGCCCAATTTTTGAATGATTCCATGGCGAGGCGCATATGGAGCAAGGAACAAGCTGTTATCATTCGAGCGGCGTCTGAAGAGTTTCCAAAGGCTTGAATACGCGAAGCAATGATCCTACACGTGCATCGATCGGAAAATATATGTCGCCTCCTGCCATGCTGGATTCGCCCGAATCGTTTTGGACTCAGCACTAATTAAAAATCGTGCTAGAAAACAGACGGCGATCATGACGCGAGACGGCGATCACTGATTGTTGCAATTTCCCACGGTTGTATTTATGTAGTTCAACACTGACAGCGGATCTTCCATGCCATCTCATCGTTACACACCAGCCAGAGTCCATCCAGAGCGAGAAATACTACCTCAAAAGGCACCTCAAAGCCTCCCATTCGGACGGTGCATAATGTGAATGATATGCATGCCAGGTACTCAGCAGCAGGATATGTACATAGTAACCCCCACACGCATGGTAAATATGGCTCAGGCTGTTTGACCAGGTGTGGTTCTCCTGCCGTGTTTGAACTCAAAACGCCGAGGGCTGGCGACCCGCTGTTCTGTGTCAGGCCTTTCATTTGCCGGTGATCTGCATTGTCATCGCCGTGGATCTGAGAATGCCAACTTCTCACTCCGTCGGTCTCCATGCCTGCCAGGACGCAGGTAGAGAGGAAGCAGGCGGAGGAAGTCTCATTTTTTACTAACAAGTCGTACTAGAGCCAGAATCAAAACAGAAAAATACGAGTTCTTTTTCTTGGTATTCTTTTCGTGGCAGTGTTTTCATTGAGAATCGCCGATTTGGCGGGATCTAATGTTCGTTGCTTCGATGTTTCACTAGACGGCGGAGTGTTAAGGAGATTGCTAGTCTATTCCCCGCTGTGATTTCCGAGCAACAGGTGTATCCGGTGATATGCAAGTGGCGGACATTAGTCTGCTTGAAACAATGGGTTATGTGTGTGAAACTCTGATCGGTAGCTGGGTAAACATATAGCGTCATGGTTCTTCTGAGCTACGTTTAAAAGGTCCAGAGTTGCAGCGAATTCTTCACTCCGGTAGTCACCCGCATCCACATTTTCATTCCCAGCGCCGGTCGCTCTCACTCTTCTTCTCACTTTCAACCAACATGATGGGCTTTCTCATTGGCACCCTTCCCTTATTCCTCCTCACTCATCGCGCCAACTCCCTCCCTACTCTGAATCCTCGTCAGGATACAGGTGGAATCAGTGTTCAAGACACCATGGCGAGCATGTACAGCATGTATCTCCAGTCACAGAACATCCATTCAAAGACGTTCTATCCTTTATTTGGCGGGGAGAGTGAAATAGCCTTCGCAGGCCTCGGAGCTCAGGGCTCAGACTTGTTCACCATGAACAAAGTTCTATACGACTCGGCAGACCGACTTCCTTACATGTCCAATGACAACTTTACCGGAGAGCTTGCGTTCAGCATCCACTATCAGCACTTCATCCAGGGACTCCGGAATGCTACATCGAGCGTAAGCAAAGATCAAGCTGCTAAATTGTCGGACCTGCAAAAAAATCAAACCGCTGCATGCGTAGACAGGCTTGCGGCTGCAACAGATGATGCCTACGCGGGCTACCAAAAGTCGCACGGCACAGCGAAGATAACAGACACAATATTTATCCAATTCGCCACCGAGAACTATGGAGAATACGAGCAAGCTGTCTCTGACTGCAACGATGCCAAGAATGCATACAACAAAGCTGTGAATAAATTAACTCGTGTTTTTTTGTGAGTCCTGGATCGTACATAGTAAGAGAGTTAATTTATTCACAGCTTTGTTGTATGCATTCTTGGCATCGTTGCAGTCAGAGACAGCTTGCTCGTATTCTCCATAGTTCTCGGTGGCGAATTGGATAAATATTGTGTCTGTTATCTTCGCTGTGCCGTGCGACTTTTGGTAGCCCGCGTAGGCATCATCTGTTGCAGCCGCAAGCCTGTCTACGCATGCAGCGGTTTGATTTTTTTGCAGGTCCGACAATTTAGCAGCTTGATCTTTGCTTACGCTCGATGTAGCATTCCGGAGTCCCTGGATGAAGTGCTGATAGTGGATGCTGAACGCAAGCTCTCCGGTAAAGTTGTCATTGGACATGTAAGGAAGTCGGTCTGCCGAGTCGTATAGAACTTTGTTCATGGTGAACAAGTCTGAGCCCTGAGCTCCGAGGCCTGCGAAGGCTATTTCACTCTCCCCGCCAAATAAAGGATAGAACGTCTTTGAATGGACGTTCTGTGACTGGAGATACATGCTGTACATGCTCGCCATGGTGTCTTGAACACTGATTCCACCTGTATCCTGACGAGGATTCAGAGTAGGGAGGGAGTTGGCGCGATGAGTGAGGAGGAATAAGGGAAGGGTGCCAATGAGAAAGCCCATCATGTTGGTTGAAAGTGAGAAGAAGAGTGAGAGCGACCGGCGCTGGGAATGAAAATGTGGATGCGGGTGACTACCGGAGTGAAGAATTCGCTGCAACTCTGGACCTTTTAAACGTAGCTCAGAAGAACCATGACGCTATATGTTTACCCAGCTACCGATCAGAGTTTCACACACATAACCCATTGTTTCAAGCAGACTAATGTCCGCCACTTGCATATCACCGGATACACCTGTTGCTCGGAAATCACAGCGGGGAATAGACTAGCAATCTCCTTAACACTCCGCCGTCTAGTGAAACATCGAAGCAACGAACATTAGATCCCGCCAAATCGGCGATTCTCAATGAAAACACTGCCACGAAAAGAATACCAAGAAAAAGAACTCGTATTTTTCTGTTTTGATTCTGGCTCTAGTACGACTTGTTAGTAAAAAATGAGACTTCCTCCGCCTGCTTCCTCTCTACCTGCGTCCTGGCAGGCATGGAGACCGACGGAGTGAGAAGTTGGCATTCTCAGATCCACGGCGATGACAATGCAGATCACCGGCAAATGAAAGGCCTGACACAGAACAGCGGGTCGCCAGCCCTCGGCGTTTTGAGTTCAAACACGGCAGGAGAACCACACCTGGTCAAACAGCCTGAGCCATATTTACCATGCGTGTGGGGGTTACTATGTACATATCCTGCTGCTGAGTACCTGGCATGCATATCATTCACATTATGCACCGTCCGAATGGGAGGCTTTGAGGTGCCTTTTGAGGTAGTATTTCTCGCTCTGGATGGACTCTGGCTGGTGTGTAACGATGAGATGGCATGGAAGATCCGCTGTCAGTGTTGAACTACATAAATACAACCGTGGGAAATTGCAACAATCAGTGATCGCCGTCTCGCGTCATGATCGCCGTCTGTTTTCTAGCACGATTTTTAATTAGTGCTGAGTCCAAAACGATTCGGGCGAATCCAGCATGGCAGGAGGCGACATATATTTTCCGATCGATGCACGTGTAGGATCATTGCTTCGCGTATTCAAGCCTTTGGAAACTCTTCAGACGCCGCTCGAATGATAACAGCTTGTTCCTTGCTCCATATGCGCCTCGCCATGGAATCATTCAAAAATTGGGCATGTGATTCAAGTAATCCCAACAAGGCTTCAAGTTGACTATCCTAACAGTAGTTTTGCTCCTGCCACAACAGCTAATGCGAGCACAGTGTAGCTGAAGGCACGGCTAGAGCCTCCCGTGTTTGACCCAATTCCGTCGTTACTATTCCCCTCTTGGCTTGTAACTGTTGTAGCAGAAGATGAAGTGGTTCTGGTGGCTGACGGAGACTTTGTGGAAGATGTGGCGGACACCATTTCTGGGATGAAAGTTGCCAGAAGCTCCTTGTATGTGCTCTCATAATCCTCACAGAGCTGGTAGGCATTTTGGTACGATAGGACATGGGTGTATGCCCATGCAATGAAGTCGGGGGCATTAGGGTCGTCGGGATTTTTGTTGAAGTCCTCCTTATATGCTGCTACGGCATCGTCATGCGACTCCTGGAATGTAACTCCACAAAACTGAACGTATAAAGTGTAGGCATTGGCGGTCTTTGAGTCAGCATCGGTGGTTTCAGGTCTGGGAAAATCTGTGGTCGTTCTATTGGGTGTTAGGCCAGCCAACTAAGTAAGTTAAGAGAAGACATTTCTTACGGGACATTATTTCCGTCGATTTGGATGGCGGTAAAATGTTGACCGGTGATGTAAGAAGAGGAGGCAGCGGCAACGATCAATAGAGTTACTAGTTGTGGTAGGAGAGGAGCCATGTTATCTGTAGAGTGACTGTGGAGGTGTAGTATGAGGATTATCTTCACGACTAGGTGTATTTAACAGATTGAGAAATGACAGACCACCATGTCTTCTACCGCGGCGATTTGTGTGTCCAGGCAACGGCGTCCGAGGTCTCGACAGCAATCAGAATAGAGTCGAAAGGAAAGTGCATTGCTAGAGCCGGATCTACGGACACTGTCGTCTGGGTGGCGGGTAAGATTCACAGTTTCCGACGCTTTCAACGGAGATGGAACCATGGGAAGTTACATGCAATGATGGCCGATTGCTGTCCTGCGAACATCTTGATTTTACGAGATGGCTTGCCTCAGCCATGTAGTATAGCGGGAGGCGGGATTCAAAACCTTCTGTGAATTTTCAGCACTCCCGCGCGGCCATGAGCGGCGAACTTCCAGCGGGAGAACCAGTGCGACGGAGCCCTGGAGTATAATCCGGAATTCCTGTGTGCAGTATGGAGGGCACTCCGAGGCACTTGATTCTGGATCATTCACCGCTGATCTGTATTTTTGGGAAACCAGAATGTCAGATCTACCGTGTCCAAAGGAACGTCGAGCCCAAATTTGGCGTACCCGTGATTCCAACGCCGAAGAGACCGAATGCGGGGAGGCGCAGGTTCAATGATCCGCAGCCCAAAAATACTGGACTGTGAGTGATTACCGCCTCTTGGATTGATGTGTCACTGTCAGGACGTCGACGCCGAAGGTAACTTTTGAGGGCAAAATTAGTTGTGCCCATGTTATATAATGCTGAACGGAGAAGAGAATAAATACAGAGGCAATACGTACATTGATTGGCCCGAGCCGCATCGGCGATGACGTGGGACGGCAATCAATGATTCTTTCACCTTCCCACGGTTGCAACTGACAGCGGCTCCTACACGCTCGCTGCCATTGCTTCCGAAAATATCCCAAATTACATTCTAAAGGCAGTGCATGATTTGAATGATACGTCTAAGATAGATGGGAAACAGTGCACGCATTGGATTGTATTTACTGTCCCTTAACGAAGATTTCGTTGTGACATTTACAGTCTTCTAATTCTCCGGAATCTTCATGAAATGCGTGATGACAGGAATCAACAACCAATGAATAGATGTGGTCCCGGATGTCTAGAATCACATATAAATTTGAAACTGGCTTGGGGAAGATCGGCGAGGATCCCATGGTCAAACAGGGTTGACCACTACCCGGCATCTTTGATCCCCGTGTTACTCGGCCATGAAATTCGGGCATCGCAGGTTGCTGTGGATCCCAAAACATTATAAAAGTCTGCAGGCTCCCGCCGTCGTCCCACTTTCTAGACAAAAACAATGATTTACCCTGTCTAGACATCTCTTATCTAGTCTTTCTGGCTTCTACTGGGAGAGTTGCCACACTTCATATCCCACGCGATCCTGATACCTCCCAAATACATATTCCGTGAGCCGTCCAACTGTTTAGGCGAACACATTGACCTACCAAATACAATTCTTAGCGCGACTACAGATTTCCCTGCTCCGGGAACAACGGACACCGATTCAGAAATCGCCATCCAATACTCAGAGTACATCTAAAACTGTGGCAGCGACATGCTGAATGCCCAGCAAGCTGCTGTCAGCGAGTACCAGTTCGAGTTCAAGAAGGACCCGGGGGATCCAAATTCTCCTGACTTCATCGCATGGGCTTACAACCACGATCCTTCTTACCATAACTCCTATGGCGTGTGCAACACTCAGGAAAGGAGGGACCAGGCGTTATTGGCCACCTTCGTCCCGGAAACAACATTCGCTAGCTCTACCTCGGGACCCACTACCACGATAGCTCAATCCCAGCTCACGTCCACTTCGCCATCGCTACCCAGCGGCGGGGCATCAACCGGAACCGCCAGTTCTAATGGACCCGGGATATTCTTGGCGCTGATCGGGCTACTGGTTGCGAACACAGTCCTGAGATGCTAGATATTTTTATGAACGACTTTAACTCGTGATGCACTATGGTTGGCTTTGAAGCAGCAAGAATGCGACCGTTGCGCAGGCCCTGTTTGCGAATCTTGAGATCACCGCGTTCACAGCATTCACATGAGATCCAGCCGCACCGATTCTTAATTTGCTGATTAACAGCAGGGGGTAATACAGACGAGTTCTGTCTTGGTCGCACATCCTCGCCGTCTGTCTGAAACACCAAGCCACGTCAACACGGGAATCAAATGCCACGGAGTGCCCTCAACACTACACACAGGAGTTCCAGACTGAAATCTTGATAGAGGGCTCCGGCGTCGCACTGGTTCATCCGCTAGCAGCTCGCCGCTCATGGACGCACGGGAGTGCAGCGCCAGTGAAAGGAGGCACCATCCGTCCGCACCCTTACCTCTTGCCGCCGCCTTACACCATGAGATTCTTCACGCGGACACCCGGCGCAAACATTTCTCGCCAAAGGTCCCAACCCCACGTACGCGAATCCTGAGCCGCCGCTCTCTCGTCCTTCTGCATTGTATCTGCAATGTCAGACTCGCATGGGGTTATCATAGTTTCATAGTTTGGCGGCGAATGGAATGAGCGCTCAACCCAGAAACGGTGTTTCACCTCGCCGGATCCATTTAGAAAGTGTCGGAGGTTCAAACAGATTAAAATTCGGAAAGCGGTGATCATGTGTCGGTGATCATTGACATAAACTTCCCACGGTTGCATCGCCATTAAACGCCGCATCTTCCATCTTTATATATGCCAAAAGGGCTCTGAGTGAAACCCGTCACCCACCATTTTAGAGAAATGGTATAATCTGGGCGGTCACCAGCTTTGCGGCTGTTCCCACGATTAAGATGAGCAGAGGAATTTGAGGGACGCAGGACCTGGCGCCTCCAGGCTGGACCCCGCTTCCACCTCCAGAACCGGCAGATGCCGCAGAGGGCGGATTCACCGCCCCGGTGGTGGAAAACTAGGTACTAGTACTATTGAGAGTTTCCGGGATAAATGTGGCCACCGCATCCTTGTAATTTTTCTCAGGGGAGATGCAGTTGTAATATGCACTTGCGAAAGGCTGGTAGATATTGACCGCCCACGTCGGGAAATCCGGGGAGTTGGGGTCGGTCGGTGGAGTATTGAACTGCCGTTTATACGCGCCAATGACCGTCTGCTGCTCCGTCGGGACAAAGCTACAGCTGATAGTGTATCGTGTGTAAAGGACACTACTGGTAGACGACTCTTTCTGAGTTGTTGCTGGCGGAGGCAGGTCGGTCGTGGTTCTGCGGCTTACATAAACCAGAATACGAGGGAAGTATTTTCAAGACACACGGAAGGTCAACGACAACTGTATCGTGTCCAAGAACATATGAAGCACTGCTTGAAGAGCATCGCAAGGGATATGCGGGGAAGAAGATGAAACATTCTTGAACACATTTCGTGGTGTACAATTGAAGGATGAATTTTTAGATGCTGAACAGGTTTCTAGACGGGATTATAAGGCCTCCCAAGATAGTGCCCGTATCATCCCAGTGCAATGGTGTTCCCCAAAGCGAAATGGATCATCAATCCTACAGATACGGCGACAATAGGACTACGGGCATTAAGTGTTAGAGCGTCGGCGGTCACTTGATAGACATTCATCTGTCGCAAAACTCACTGTTCCGGTGATATCTCACGGGAGGAGGTTAAAAGGCCCGAAGTACGAGTGAGAAATGTTGTTGTGATTGCTTGATGGACTAGGACTTGAGCCAATCCAGAGCCGCCGCTCCCTCGGCATTGTTCCTGTCAGCTGCAGACTCACATGCGGCCAGCGGCGAATGGAATGGGCGGATCAGCCAAGTACCGCCATTGAACAGCGCTGACCATCAACGTCAAACATATTAAAATTGCGGGTTGGACACAGTGATCATGCGTCGGCGACTCACGGTTGCATCGCCATAGACCCATATGAGTATCATCGCTTATAAGATTCGGGTAGAGAATCACTCTCAAATTTTGAGCTCAAATAGTTATAATCACGATCTCCCGAGTTGAATGATAATCAAATAAGAACACAATTGCCCTCGATTACAACCAGGTACATATGCGGACCATTTCGGACAAGGTTCACGTAGTATGGGGTTGCACATAATTTTACCGGCGACGAGTATTGGTGGCGCTGGTGGAATCGTCCCAGTAACTGCGCATCACATAACCGACGATGTAAGCGTTCTTCGAATTTGGAGTGAAGCTCAACTCTAAGGCTTCATCATTGAAACTGAAATGTGGAGATCAACCACCAGATCTATATGTGTGTGTGGCACTCACTCCGTGTTGCTTGAGCTGCTTTGTCCGCTCCCAGAGGCGCCCCAAAGTCCACCGCTGACTGACGCTGAGGCCTGAGCCGACTTGGCGGCCTGGTAAGATGCCGTGTCGGCGTACTTGAAAACCGCTTTCGGCTTATACACGACGAGAGCCTTGTCATTATACGTCGAGGCTGGGCCCGGGCTTTGGGGTGTCCCGAAATATCTGTATTTGCCGCATGTCAGGAATATTCGGCCTTTTGCACACAACCATGGACTTACGTGGCGAACGCAGCTTTGTGTGCAGTGGCGAGGGGGTCCGTCGTCGAGGGATTTCCCACCGCTGTCGCGGAGTTGAAGTCGTCAAACCACGCACCGCGCTCGACAGTGATGAGCTCCATCCCACCAAAAGAGATTAAGGTGGAGGCGGTTTCTGTCGCCACAAAGCTCATGTTAGAGTTCTGTGATGCTCCAACCTTGTTCCAAAGGTAATGTACGCTGACACTGGACGATTCCGAGCTTTCGAGGGAGATGCGTAAGCTTGTTGTGCTGTTCCAGGTGAGCGTCGGTGGTGCGTCATCTGGAGCCGTTTGCCACACCGTGAGGGTGGAGTTCAGCGAGGGCATTGAATAGTATGGCACCACGGCCATCTTGAACTGCCCCGTGACCGTTCCGTTTGGCGCATCGCTGATGGCCATATTAAGACCTGGATAGAGAGTGCCATCGGGGGTAATTAAGGGGTTCATTGCCGCAATCTCCGCCTGGATCATTCCTGTGACTCGTCAGGAACGTCCAGGTAGATTTGGATTCAACTTACCGGCGTCATCGCCGTTTATGTTTGCGTTCTGAACCGTTTTGTTAAGCAAAATTACAGAAAGTCAAAGAAAGGGACTTACAGCCTTTTCCCACGCATTCTGTGCGTTGTTGCATGCTTGAACGGCTAGCTGGTACTCTCCGTACATTTGACTGGCGAACTGGATAAATACGTCGGCTGTGATCTTCGCCGTTCCACCCTCTTTAGTGTACTGGGTGTATGCTTCATTCGTGACATTCCAGAGGTTGTTGGAACATGCGACGGTTTTGTTCTTGGCGAGATCGGACAGTGCCTCGGCTGCCTCCGGCGAGGTGGCGTCATTTGTGGCATTTATCAATGCTTGTATGAAATGCCTGTATTGGACGCTGAACATCAAGTCGCCCGTTGAATTCCAGGTGTCCATATGGGGGAGTGAGTCCGCAGTCCTGTATATGGCGTGGTTGGTACCCGGCATGCCCTCAGAGTCCGCGACCCCCGCGAAGTTGATTTCAGACTCGCCAGCGTAGAGCGGATAGAATGCCCCATGGGTAACCCCCTGCGACTGTAGATACATGTTGTACATGCTCGCCATTGCATCTTGGATTGTAATAGATCCTATCTGACGACGGGCAGGGAGGGCGACGGCGGAGCGAGCGAGGAGAAAGAGTGGGAGTGTGGCAGCGAGAAAAAGCATTGTGATGATGTTGATTGGTGTGAAGGAACCCTTAGGCGACCAGCGCTGAAGAGGATGAGAGTGAATGGGTGACTGCCGGAGTGAGGATCTCAGGGCATTTCGCGGCTTTTGAGCGTTTCTGGGCAAGCCATGATCCCCGTTGGGAGGTTCAGTGCGTTCCTCCACAGTCTTGACATTCCCGGGCTTTTCAATGTGAAGGCTACGTGATCCGTGTTTCATGTGCTTTGTATGCCGCCTGCCTCTGTAGAACATCGTCGTTTAGTTCCGCCACATCATTTACCATGAATGTTTAGACCGAGCGAGCGATCCGCGTGCACGCGAGCTACCAGTGTAGTTTGTTGTGGCGTCTGTTTATAAGGGACTACGATCCGCGGCGGTTTAAACAGCTTTGTAGAAATTTCTGCCCGACTCCACGATTATGCTTTACAATTCACATGCCTTGCAACAGGGCGAGTATTCCATCCGTTTACATGAAACCTGTTCGGATTCCAGTAACCTGGCGCCAGCGATCTCATTGGCAACAATTCAGAATGCCGTAACGGCGAACAAGACTCTGTCTATTCCGTCCCCTGCCATCATATTTCGATCCCCGTTTCGCTCTCAGAAACTGTTGCTTGGATAGTTAGCACTGCCCATCGCTGAAGATTTTCGGTTAAATACAACAGCGCTCTAGATGCTTCTCGCACCAATCTCCTCACATTACTCACAAGAGAAAAATGCTTCATATTCTGACCTATCTCGCACTGCTGTCTCTTACCAAAGACACCATCTCGACCTCCATCATGGAACGTAACTTTGACGCTGTCACAATTGACGGCAAGGATGTTCCGTAAGAATTTCCTTCCATCACAATCCATCGGTCCGACTCACACGCTCAAGAACAACCACGGATTTCCCTGCACCCCAAAACACTGACGGGGGATCGGACATCAATACCGCGTATCGGGCCTACATTCAAGAATGCGGAATCAACCTCCAGCAGACCACCGCGCAAGCCGTGGACGAATACCACTTTCAATTCCACAAGGATCCGGACAACCCCACCGCTCCGGAGTTCATTGCGTGGGCGTACAGCAATTTCCCAGAGTACATGGGCCAGTATATGGATTGCGAGAACAGGGAAAGCACGTACAAGGCGCTGCTGGCGACCTTCATTCCAGAGACATCATCCGCCACCTCCACTCACACTATTCCAGCCACAAGGACGGGTAAATCCTCTGCTGCGACAGCCACAGGCCAGGGGGGAGGTATTGATGATGGAAACAGTGACAATGGAAGTGGTTCCCAAAACGGTGGCCAAGTCGTGAACTGTGTCCCTAGCCTTACCATCCTCGCGCTTGCCCTGATATCAGCCGCCAAACTGATGACGATCTAGTTTAAAATTTGTATCCATATAAATTAAATGTATAAACCTTCTCCATATATTTCATCCGTCTGTGATCGGGTCTGGGACGAAAATAATCGGACTCACGGCAACTCAATGCACGTCATTTGCCAGATGGAAGCCTTCAACGGAGATGCAACCGTGGGAAATATATAGGCATCATCGTGATCGCCTTCCTGGGAGGCCGGAACAATAATGGAAGTCATGTGGCAACCCCATCTCATTCCACTTGTTGTGCGATAAATAGCAACAATCCTAAAGTTCCGTAGACGCTGCATCCTGCACGAGAGGTCATCATGTTTTCTGGGGACGGCGGTGAGGTACGGGTTTCATCAAGACCCCGATAGACGACGGCAATCACTAACACATATAAAATGGAGGAGAGTGGACAATGATGGTGTGGCCGCGGCGGCTCCCCCCAATACGACGGGGTGCTGAAGGCTACGTGCCGTGGGAGCTGATCGAAAGACGAAAATATCCTGACTTTGGTCTGGAACATGTCGAACTTGGCCTTCGACTCCGATTCCGTCTCTGCCGAATTTTAGTCGAAAATTGCGGCCTCTCCCTCCGGCTTCAAATACGTACTAAACCACAAAGCGCTGCCCGAAAGCCTTGGCCCTAGCGACGGTTCACAGGAAAGGCCGCAGCGAAAGGGGCTATAAAATCTGATAAAGCGGGCCGGAGAGCAGGATCATCACGCTTTCCGAACTTGTCGAGTAAGCGTGGGGATTGCCGTAGTGAGGTATACTGCGACTCCTTCGCGGCTTTCAGAGAAAGCCGCCTTCTCCGCGATGCAACACAGCGGTACCGGCGTTTACACAGATCCGTGCTCTATTGGATGACCGATCTTCGGAGTTACAGCCATCGATTCCGAATGAAGCCACCTTCAATCGGTGTTCCACCACTTAACGATCTCCGTAGGAGCGTGAGTTAAATCATGAGATGCGTCAGAAGTGACTGGTGTCCGTTGGATGGCCGCCCGATAAATACCGCCGTGAAGTTTGAAACCTGTTTATATCCTTCTTGAACATTTATTTTGGAATACGGCCGCAGAGCAGTCGTGAAGACCGTAGCCTTGTCGTAGCGGTGATCATGACGCAGGACGGCGATCAGGTCGATGCGGCAGCTTCCCACGGTTTCATCCTCTTTAAATGGATATTTTGCGTATTATGACCTGAGCTAATAAGCTTGAATGAGCTGATGAATATTCGTTATCCATGACTTATTTTATTGGGGTCGAAGGGGAAGACCTTCGCCAAGTCCATCGGCAAGATTCACAGTGCCTCAAACTGCTTCAGTGCGTGAAGTCAGGCGGTGAGGCCAGACGGTAGCATACCAAAATCTTGATTACGACGGCTATCGAGATCAGACGCGAGGCCACCTCGCAATCTCTAGTTGCCAGGTCTTCATTTCGAATGCCATGTCACCACCCCGCACGACGAAGTTGTAACAGGAAACTCGGATCTGGTAACTGCGTATGAACCTCGACGGGGAGTAGGCCCGCATATTATCCTTAGGATTTAAACCCTAGCATCTGCCCAAGCTATCTCACTCCGGAGGTCATTCATCCTTATTCCATAAGCGCTGGTCGCCTGGCTCAAACGACCCAACCTCAATCATGATATTCCTTCTCTCTGGCGCCCTCACCCTATCTACGATTCACTTTGCCACCGCCTTTCCTGTGTTAAATCGGCAGACGGAAGGAATCACAGTGCAGGATGCAACAACGAGCGCATATACCAAGTATTTGCAGTCTATGGGAGAACAACCAGCATCATTTTATCCCCTGCTTAACGTCAAGGATATCGATTTCGCAGGAATTGGAAACTCTTCTAATATGTTCGAGACCAACAGCGATATATTCACGACTGCCGATTCGATCCATGAACATACGTCGTTCAGCACCCGGTACCTGGACTTCATCCGGGCCCTCTTGAATGTGACAATCTCCATCCCGCCACCGGATGCTGAGAGCAAACAGTTATTGTCCAATCTTGCTAGCAATTTTTCCGCTGCATGTGAGAAAGATCTCCTCACCGCGAAACAGAACGCGTACATGGCCTACAAGAAACAAGGTGGTACTGCGACGATCTCGGACGATGCGTTTCTTCAGTTCGCCATCCATAACTATACTCAGTACGAACCGGCCGTTCAAAAGTGTAACGACACCAGAAATGCCTTCACCGCGGCTGTAAGGGTTCCTTCGACGAGTTATGTGCCACCGCCTGATGCCCCGCTCTAGGAGAATAACATGCTCGGAGATAACCAGGGTTCGTGTATCTTATCTTAAGGCATGTAAATCCAACTAACATGTTTACATGATAGGCATACTTCAGGAATCGATCCCAGCAGTGAACCCCATCATCGCAGGTTTATCGAAACCGGGTGTGACCATGCCCGTACCAGCCAACAACAGCCCTAATAATACCCTGGTACCATACTACGCCATGCCCTCTCTTAACTCCGTCCTCACTGGCTGGCAAACGGGCCCGACTGATGGCCCGCCGGCATTCACCTGGAATTCGGTAACTTCGAACGGCGGCAGAGTCCAGACGAGGAAACCCCTTACCTTGGCTAGGGGGAATGACCCCGCGGAGCTCATCCAAGCGACGGCGATAGATCTATCCTTTGGGGGTATAGGGCTCATAGACATCGAACACGGAACCTGGTTTGATGATTTCAAATCTGCGAATGCGTTGGAACATCCGCCGGCGAACGACCCTGTCGCGGGAGCGCATAAATCTCTGTTCGCGAAGTACCTCTATCCTTTTTGTTCCTTGCCAGAAGAATCTAATGGGGGTGACGCCAGACATTTTGGGACAGAGAAGGCACCGGGCCCCGTCTCAACGTACAATAAGAGAGCCTGGTTGTTTGCAAGCCGACAGTCATCCTCGAAAACACTCGACTGTGAGTGATTACCGCCTCTTGGATTTATGTTTCACTGTCAGGACGCCGAAGATACAACCTCAAGCTCATTCGCCGCTGATCTAAAGTGAACGCCGTCCAGGCCACCGTTGAAACTGTCACTGACGCGCTTTTGAGGGCAAACTTAGTCGTGCCCATGTTACATATTAGGGTGTTTCAGAATTAAGAATTCGGGCCCAACTTTTGGTCCAACTCGGGCTCCAACTCCGCCCCAACTTCAGTCAAGTTGGAGCTCTGTTCGTGAAACACTTGAGGGAGTACATTTCGGAAGTTGAGGCGAAAGTTATTACGTTGACGTGATCTTGGCTCGATAGCCGAAGTTAGGCATCAAGTTGGAGCAAAAGTTGGGACCAAGTTGGATGTCAAGTCGAGGTCCGACCCTCGACTCGACATCCAACTTCGATTTTCTGCCTCAACTTCGACTCCAACTTTCGAAAAGTTGGGCTCGGAGTTGGGGCCCGAGTTGAGGCCCAAGATTCTAATTCTGAAACACCCTAATGCTGAACGGAGAATACAGAGGTGAATACAGAGGTGATACGTACAGCCCAGTCTCAAAGACAGCGGAAGATGAAGGATTATTATTGGTGCGATCCAGGCCACTCGAAGGTGTGCACTGGGGGGAGAGGATGATGGTGGTAAGATTAGATTTGTGTGAATTTGGATGATCGGGAACATGAGGCTGTGGCGTCGATCCTTGTCTCCTGCAAAGAAAGATGGCCCCAAACGACCCCGACAACGACTCCGCCTCCACTCCCAGTGCCATTGCCAGACTCCAGGCCAGCCACCCACACTTGCTCCGCCTAATTAAACTCGTTTTCTGGGCGCTCTTCTCCCTCCCCGCTTACCTGTCCGCCCTGCTCTACATCAGGGAGCAAGACGCCCCTTTGCCTCCCTCTCCCACCTTCGTCTCCGCCACCGCTTCCGGCCTCCTCCCCGCCGCCGCCCTCGTCGCGAGCGTCACTGCCCTCGTCGCGAGCGTCACTGCCAACGCCGAGCTCTCTCCCCGCTGCCGCCTCATCGAGCCCTTCGCCGTCTACCTCGTCATTCTTATCACCTTTTGTCAGTCTCTCATATTCATTTCACCTACATCATTATCGGCATTCAACATATTTATTCACATTCCTAATACCAGTCCGTTTGCGTGAGCCCAACACCACCGAGCCGTACGCCATCGACCCCGTCTTCTGCTTCGGGTTTCTCATGCCCGGCGCCGTACTCGTTCTTTGGAACAGGTTCTTGCGCAAACACGGGAGAGGAGACCGGGTCGTCGACCTCGAGTACCTCAATGCGTTGTTCTACGGAATATTCGGTCGCGGTGCAAAGTCGATGCTGGCCGTGCGCGCTAAGTTCCCGGCCGTAGATGCCACTGGTGCGTTTCTTTGCCAATAGTTACGCCATTGCTAAAGTCAGCCGCCCCGACTGCAGGCGACCCATCTTCACCCGAGATGAAATCCGCGGACGAAGCAGTTTAATCGTCGTCCCGGCGGCATTTTTGACGAGCGTGCGCATGTGTGGGGTGGAAATGAATAGGGGTGTCGGGGCGCTCTCCTCAAGCGGGCGATCTTCGCAAATTTGGCCAAGCCGCGCAGTATCCATCGAGTGCAGCTATGCGTGCTTTGCTTATTTGTGGTCCCTCCTAGAATTTGACTTGCCGTAAAATTCAAGTCCGAATTCAGCCGCACAGTTACTGTACTTTAAAATCGGCGATGCAGTGTGACCTTATAGGCCGTCGATTAGAAACCGTCTTCAGTCAGTCGATTGTTATCTAGCACTAAATGCCACCCATTGGCAGCAGATCTGGTACCACAAACTCCGACCTGTCCGCGCTGCTAACTATTCACGTCCCACCTCTAAATCAACGCAACAAGCAGCCATATGAGACCCGTAGTAACAAGGATGGGTGGGGTCCCATGTCCGATGGCGCCCCCGGGCAATGAAGGCGCGGGTGGGGGGGACGATCCGGAGCCTGGTGCAGTCGCAGATGCAGGACTGTATTCGGTGGTAACGGGCCCTGCGGGAGACGACACAAAGCCTGCGAGAGTGGACCTCGCGGGATCTTCATCTTCAGCGGCAAACATGGCGTCCCTCGCATCCTCGCAACGTACATTCGCAGTCATGAGAGGGGCCCAGTTAGTGTTGGCCCAAATACGGAATCCTTCGTCTGTTATGTTGAGGTTTGGGGCATCAATCCCAGCGGCAGCCTGGTACTCGGCTAGCGCCCCATTCAGAGAGGCGTCGACGTCCGGGCCACATTTTTGCACCGCGTTCCCATACGCGTTAACAATCGTGGAATTTGTCGAGGTCGGGCGGGGAAAGCCAAGGTTTGTTTCCGTAATTCTGGAACACGGGTATTAACAACATTACAAGCAGAGGATAGAGATGAACAGGACAGACGATGCGTAGGGGTCGTCGCGGGCCCGAACTTTTGTCGGTGTGCTCGTGGAGATCAAAAAACAGGCGAGGAGAGCTGCAAATGGGAGAACTTTCATTGCGAGTACCGCTTACTGTCGTTTGCTTAATTCCGTGAAAACGCGAAAAAGTTTCGCGGCGTCACGTGATCGTCGGCAGACGATGCCGAAGTTTGAAAATGTTCAAATCTCTCTTATTTCCAAGGTGTCGGGGTCGAAGAAAATTCTACCAGCTTTTTAATGCTAATAACTCCTGTCGAAACCCCTTTCCCAGTACTCCAGGTGCACGGCACTATCCGGCATTGTCTGCCGACGATCACGTGAGGCCGCGAAACTTTTTCGCGTTTTCACGGAATTAAGCAAACGACAGTAACGAGACTTAACTCGTAATGTCACTTATACGTTCGAGTTCTGATCCGTAGCATGGCATCAATAAGCTGTGGCGATGTCTCCGTCTTGGTGACACAGATGCATTCGATCGGGGTTATCCAGTTCGCAAATATTCTGTGGGCACGGAGAGAGATCGGGATCGGGAGGATTTACTCACTCTGGATACCTTCTTCATATCATGCCCCATGACACCCCTGGACTAGAACAGAAGCCGCTCCTTGCCATTTTCAAAAGAGATGCAACCGCGGGAAAGCGGCATTCATATTTGTGATCGCCGGCGGTTCCAATTTTGAGTCGCCACTTCTCCGCATTTGCTGCTGAGTCCCGCAGTCGTCGGTAGCCATCTCGAAGCGTTTCAAATATCCCAGGGAGGTGCATCAAACCATTCCACTGCTGCCACAGGGCGGCTTCCCGACCAGCGGAAAGGCGGAGAATTACAGGACTAAAAATCGCCCTGACGGTGAATGACCCGCATCATATAATACACGGACGCCGTCTGCAAGAACAGATTTGCGATGCACGGAGCGAGCTCACCGCTGCCAGATTGCACTGCCTGCACATATTTTGGATTCTAGCAAGACCGCTCTCCGGTGTCGAACGGTCACAGTGCGTTTCAGAGCGTGAGGCGTTATTGTTCGGACGGCGTATTTAAATAATTGCAGGCTCTGGCCCTCCCCGTCTATCCAGTATGGTTCGACTTCACCCGCACCTCGCGCTGCTGTGTCTTGACACCCGCGTCATCTCTATCTCCATCTCGGAACGCGGTTTCAACGCTGCCACAATCGACGGAAAGGACGTTCCGTAAGAATCCCCCTTCCTCATTCTCCAGCAGTTCGACTAACACACCCGCAGAACGACGACAGATTTCCCTGCGCCGTAAACGACCGATGAAAACTCGGACATCGCCAATACCTATAGTTTCTACATCCAAGAATGCGGAAGAAACTTGCAGCAGACCACTGATTAAGCTGTGGACGAGTATAAATACTAGTTCCACAAGGATCCGGACGACCCCACCGCCCCGTAGTTCATTGCGTGGGCGTACAGCAACTTCCCGGAGTACATTGGGCCAGTATGCCGACTGCGAAAACAGGGAGAGCACGTACAAGGCGCTGCTAGCGACCTTCATTCCCGAGACACCTTCTGTGACTTCCACGCGGACAGGTGCGTCCTCTGCTACGACGGGCACAGGTCAAGCGGGGAACAGCGACTCGGGCAATGGGAGCGAGCCGCAGAAGGGAGGCGCCAGGCGTGTTACCGGGTCTGCGGTCCTAGTGCTAGTTGTGGTAGCGGCTGCACACATAGTGATGAGGTAGTCGAGAATCGTGTGCTGCATTATTCCAATTGTGTGATTAATTTTGGGCTCTGGAGGAAAAAATTCATGGCGTCCTCTTACAATAGGCCCTGCTTATAGAGAGAGCAACGTCGTCGCGGCCTTTTCAGCAAGCTCGCTTCGCGCGTTGGCTAGGAGGCGGGCAGAAAAGAATTATGTCGATAGAGAAGTATGTCAATTCATGGCCAACACCCAATTCCAGAGCATTTCGCTGAAAGGAGCCACCAGTCGTTTTGAAGGTTTCGGCAGTGCGCGGAGAAAGTCGAAATGGTGTCCAAGCATCGAAATGTCGCCAGACGAGGCCGGAGTCTACAGTTGTCCATTGTTCGATATCGCATAGTAACATGAGCTAGCATTGGATCCAAACCAGCGACTCGAAGTTGCACGTTGAGTGGTGGTTCGGAACAAGCCGCAGGCAGCACCGCCACCGTGCTGCCGGGCCTCGTCACCGACACCCGCTCTCTCCCTTCACCCAACTCAATACACCGCGCGATGGCGAGCGTCAAAATCGCCACCCTCCTCATCCGAGTGCGTCCCCGCGCTGCCCCCGCAGTAGACCTCTTACTCACCCCGCGCGGAGACCGTAGCCAAGCCCATCAGCGCGCAGCTCAAGAATCAGGCGAAGCAGTGCGTCCTCCCTTTTTTCGTGTTTTGTTCCTGCAAGAAACTGATTATGGCATGTGTGGGACGTAGGCACGAGCGCTTTCGCGAATTCTGCGTCTCGCTCGCGCAGGGGATGTACCGCACCGAGGTGAAGCTGCGCACCAACATCCTCGGCGAGCCCGCCAAGCACGTGCGGCCTTTGTCTGAGACGCGGTGCGTGCCCTTTCCTTCCACCGCAAGCGTACCTGATAGTTAGCTGCGACTAGGGCGATCGAGAACGGCGCGAACGCGCTGGCGGAAGGCTTTCTTTTCACGGTCGCGGCGGGGCTGATATTGGGCGAAGCGTGGCGCTCGAGCCGCAGTCAGGCGAAGCGGCGCGACGTCGTCGACGAGCAGATTGAGGAGCTCGGCACGCAGGTCGGGGAGCTCACGGCGCGGGTGGCAGCGTTAACCACGGGCATGGAGGAGCGCATTGCTGGCGTGGAGGAGCGGTGTGTCCCGCGTCCCCTCCTGCTCCAATTCTGAATGACCGTCTCATGGACGAATTCGCCCACAGGAACGCGGAGCTGGTACGCATAACGGAGCGCATCGTCGCGTTTGGCCTGCGCGGCGGGTGGGCCGAGCTCGATGGCACGCCGCTCCAGATCCAGCTCGTCCCGCCGCAGACCCGCACGCGCATCGACCCGGAAGACTCGTCCGACTCATAACACGATACGCCGCGCGCCCAATTCTGACTATATTAGCTGCATATTGTACCACCACCACCCACATAATATTTAATCCCCGCACACCCCCTACGTCACCGTGCCCCTGCACACTCCTGGAACCCTCACGCCCACTCGGCCTACTCCGGCCCCTTTGCTCTCACTTCGTGCCCTTATCTCCATACCCTGCTGCGACTCGCCCACCGCTGCGTTCCTGACACGGTTGCTCCTGCGGTGCGTCCAGGACTATCCGTTGGGCGATGGACGCGCTGGCTCGAAGTGCTAGCGATCCTGGTGATTCAAACTGGTGCCATCCCGTGTCTGAAGAACGACTCGGATTTATGGAATGTTCGAACGATGTACTTTTCCGTCGTGTCTGGTGCTGCAGAAGCGGGAGATATCAGCGACCGTACTTGCAGGTGGTTAAGCTCGACGCGGGATGAGACCAGTTCACGTCGCCTTCTCTGCAGCCTGACCAAGCACGCAGCGGCGCGGTCTAGTTACCTTTTCTGAATCTATGTTCCCTGGTGAAGGCATCATGTGGATATGCTTACCATTATATTCTGTGTCGTCGTTCTGAACTTCTTGTCTAGTCAAAAATGAAGTGGGCCTCCGAATCATCCCGCCCTCGACTTTAGCAGGGAGTCCGAGTCAGGCCATCGGTATCGATGTTCAACGTTCAACGGTCGGAAACAAGTCAGGCCACACAAAATTGAACACAATCGCGCACTTCGGCGATCGATTGAACGACTTTGAATCTACATTTTACATGCGGTTGCATTGGTACTACTTATTATTGCTACTATCTCTCGAGTTTTGCTTCAGAGGCAAAAAGTTACATTTGTCATTTGAGCGTTCAAGCGACCGGGCCACCAAACCCGCCGGCCTGAGTGTTTCCCTCGACTTGAACGATGCCGTCAACAGTGCTACCCGCGGTGGCTCCAACCCCGCCGGCATTTCCGATTGCGCCGACGCCCTGGCCTTGCGCGGGTTGACTCTGGATCCCGAACTGCGCGAGGCAGCTGGCGCACGAAGTGGGCTGTAATTAATGACAGCGTCAGTGTTAAATGTTAATGTCAATTGCTGGCGTGAATTATTTAGTAAAGCACGTACGAAGGGCGATGGTTCCTGCGCGGCCGCACCCGAAAAACACGATATGCATAGTATCGGACGATGATGAGTGGGTCGATGTGTTAGTGATAGACAAAAAAAATATACCGAGGAGCTTGTAGATAAAATCGGTGCGTCTGGAGTGCTACACAACCATGTAACTGGCTAGAAAAGCCATGAATATCTTCTAATCAGCGCGGAAAGAAAAAGTGGACAACGGCGTACGAGCGTCATGATCTGCGTTTTCGAGGAATTTCGGTGTCCGCGGGCCAGACAGGAAATCAGGAACAAACGCGGCAGCCCGGCCAGATTGACCCGCGGGAGTGGGTCTGCGTCCGAGTAGCTCCAGCGGGTAGAAATCTCGTGTGCCAGTAGTATGTATGCCAGGGGCTCAGAGGAGACGACGAGATGATGGCGCGGGCGCCAAGAGGAGCACCTCAGCGCTTTCAAGTTCGGCAGGTATTATCCGGAACTGCCCTGTGTGCCCCTCGCGTATAGCTCCCCAGCGTTCGTGGATTCGTGAGGGCTGTCGTGACTTGAATCCATGCTTTGGGGGACATCTCAGCCGTGTGTGCGCCGGGGAGTCGATTCGCGCGCGATGCGTTCGGGTTCAAGGCGTTCTGTAATTTTTCTGTGTCTTCAGCTTCAAGACGCCATAGTTGCGGAAACACGGTTGGAGTGAATGGGATCGAGAGCAAAGAGCAGAGTGTGGCGATGCAATCACGCATCAGGTTTGAAACTGGGCTCGGCAGATCATCGGTCCGCAACTTTCCTTCGAACAGTCACTACGAGTCTCGAGTCTGTCGCTCCGAAACGCTGCGAAAACAATTAGCACTTTTCGCCCTCCTCGGTGTTGGTCATCGGCCGCGACTCGCTGGTGACGTCTAGCATTCGAGAATTCTGGCAGGTTCCATTAAAAATGCTACTTGGGCGTCGTGCATGGCGTACTATGGCGTACAGCTGCAAGCAGTGGCGTCCAGTAATCCGTTTAGGCAGCAAGATGGGGTTCGGTCCCCCGCGTCCTCATGTGCGAGTTCTGATTCATTTCATTTCATTCTTTGTCCTTTTGGTTCGTTTAATCAGTGGTCATCCCGGCAGCTGCACGATCCCATTCTCGTTTCTTGACATACTCCTGGACTTCGATATCCTCCCAGCAGGTTTTAATTCTTGCTTCAGCCTTCGAGTCACCATCCCCGATCAACCGTTACAGTTTCAACCTTCGCCCTCATGTTTTGAATTGGTGCATGAGATCACATTGTTATTCCTTTGGGTATACCAGATATCTATTTAACTGGACCTGCGATAGTGGCGCTGATTTGGTTGAAAGAGCGGGCCATACCTATAGTTCGTCGCGATGGAAAGCCTCCAAATGGGCCAACATCTTTGTTAGGCGGGTGACGATCTGAGGATGATTGGTCAAAGACACGGTGCCCAGGTAAGTCGACAGCGCGTCCCGAATATTCTGGCGCGCTTCCGTGCAGTCCAGCCATGGATGGCATGGCTCTTGTGTCGGCCACGTCTTCGTATTTTGGTTGGATATATATACATCGAATACCTGCAGATTTATGAAAGCATGCTTGACATCGGCTTCCGTACGATCGAATAGTCGCTTGAGTACGACTGCAAAACGGAGTTGATGGGGCGCGTGGATGGCTGAGTGGGGATTGAAGGCACCCAGTCTCTCCACGGTGTCGACGGCCCTGAATGGTAGGTTGGCAGAAAGACAAGATTCGAGGAACTCAGTCAGAACCAGAAGCTTGCTCTCTATGATTCGTTCGTCACATAGCGTGGACAGAGCATCTGGCGCTGTCCCATCTGCGAGGATTTCCGGCGGGACTTTAACCAATGTTTCTGGGAGGAGGTGAAACACAGCCAACGCGTTGAGACTGTCGAGAGGTAGGTCCCGTTTTTTGTGTTTCAGGTGATGTAGAATGACGGATTTAATTATGGCAACGACGGACGGAGAGCCAGACGATGAGCCTTGGTTGATTATCGTGTCGAGGATGGGCTGATGAACGCATGGATCGAGGGCAGCGAGCCGCGTGTGACACGACATGTACAAGTGCCACACTGCCTCAAGGCATCCAGCAAAGCCTACGATTTCCGTTGCATCTGTCTCGCGCGCGTGCGGACGCGTCACACCAAGGAGCAGAGTCGCTGGTATGCAGTGCAGTGACTCGGACGGGAGCGCCGACATAATGTGCGCAATTCGTGCTGGGGATCCGCGGTGGTTCAAGTAGTGGATCACGCCGCGGGGCAGGGTCAGTAGGTGAAAGTCGATCTCGTCTGATGTTGCCCAGTGGGCAAGCAGCATGTGAATGGCCAGGTCGATCCAGTGGATATCGGGGGATGCGGAGATCTTTTCGATGTGGCCGAAAACGAGGGTGTCCAGGGTGCGGACCAACCGCCAACGCAGAGCAAGCGGAATCGGCGATGGCGAAGTTGACGATTCGAGGATACGAATGGTTTCAGAGAAGCGGTAGGGATGGGATAAATTAATGTCAGTGGCGCAGGCTTCGAGATAATCGCAAAGGATCCGCAGGGATACTTGCTGATAATAAACCTGGACACCCTTCTCCAACCCAGCTACGAGAGACCATGCAGATTCAACCCTCGGGTACTCTGTATATGCCGCCAATTCTTGTTTCAGCAACGGAAACGGGACGTTGACCACACCCATAACATCCCACTGTATCGTCGTCGCCCTTTGATTGATGTATGTCAAGGCAGACTCGAGATGCGGAAGACTCCCTCCACGAATATCCTTCCTGCATTTCTTCAGCAATTCCTCGTGGTCTTTGTGGGCCGCAGTGAGTGCGCTTCACTCAAGTAGAGCACGGCAGGGTATGTAGTGCCGACGGATATCTGATTCAGAGTCCAGCCAACGGATCCCGGGAGATATAGAGGAGCGCGGTATGTGGGCCACGTTCTGCCGCCCAGAAGTCACCACCCCCTCGACGCTCGCGAGCGCCCAAAGTGCCTTGTAGCAAACGATTTCACGCCGGTTCTCTACGTCAAGAGTCAGCATCCCTCGGCTACACCCGCGCAGCAAGTGCTCTATGCGTTCAAGCAGTCGAACCTCGGGATGGCTAATCAGCCGGCGGATGGGATCCACATATCCATGGTGTCTGTCACAAGAAGCGTCTATCACGTCGGGGAGAGCATCGATGAAAGGCTCGAGCTCGATGTCTTCCGCCAACGATTTCGCAGTCCAGATGAGGGCCTTTTGATCTCGGGCCAATCGTTCCTCGGAAGGTGCGGCGGCTTGATGGAATGTCGCTTCCACCATGGTCTCCGCATCTCGGGTAATTACCCGAGGGCGAGAATGAGACCACACTGCGAGGAGCCGTCCTGTGAGATGCCAGAAGACACCGGACAGCGGGGTTCGGTATGGGCAGTCCAAATGGACGAGGGGAAGGACGGTCAGAATACCGTACATTGTAGCGAAGACTCCGAGGAGGGACAACGCGACAAACATCATCGTACGGTTGACTGGCACCAGGAAGGCGACCAAGCCCGCGAGGAAGAACAGCAAGGATGCGTGCAGGAGGAGGGGGATAATCATGACGACGGTATGCATATTGAACCGCTTGAGTCCGAAGTAGAGGTAAGAGAACACGCGTGCCCTAACGAGGGGTGCAGAGCGCATGTCGGACCGTTGAATGAAATCTCTAGCCCACTGCTCGAGGTGAGAGCACACATCAGACTGAGGCCCAGACTGATGAACCATAAAGCGTTACAGACAAGAGATGTCGCTCTGGGTTTGAAAGGTGGATGGAGCGGGACAGTGAAATTATTCCCATTGGCAGCGGCGGCAAGTTGCTGAGAAATTTGATTCAATAGAATCACAGTGATGTCCCCAGAATCGGGTGTAAGGGTCCTGTAACTTTCGACCAGGAAGGCGGTCAAGCTGGCGGAGAAGAGGCCGGCCTTGATGAAATGAACATAGAACGGCCGACGAAAAATTCGCAGATATCGAGAAACACTTACGAATATGAGCATGACTGCCATGTCCCCTCTCCAGCTCTCTACGAGGCCCTTGTCGTACTTTTCTGCCTCTCCTACGTAGACTGACCAGAGCTTCGTACTTGCGGCCTCCGCGTCAGCCAAGGCATCGGGCTCTGTAATGTCTTCAAACGGTGCGATTTGAGCGTCCAAGGATGCTTTACCTGCCCTTCACGCGGGGTGTATTTCGGAGCGTACGACATGGAGGGCGCTGACAAGGTATTCCTGGAATTATCTCCCACGGCTAGTCCGTCAAAGATGGCATCTTCTCACATTCAACATTGTGTCAGCCATCGGAGTATGAATATTTTTGAATGCCTGCGGAGCAAGACGTGGTCGGAGACCATCGCTATTCGTAACCGCCGGAATTATTGCCCACCTTCTGCTATAAGGGTCGACTCAGTGCGGATATGCAACTGCGCTCTCGGTCCACTTGGTGGCAACAAATCCACTTTGGGGACCCGGACGAGATGAGGATTGTGCGGTCCCCAGCGAATCTAGGGCAGGGAAACTGACAAACGGGCCCACGATCCAGAAAGAGCGTCCCTGAATGCCGCAGAACTTACGCAGTCCACTCGGGAACCGCATTGTTCTTGAATTGCAGATGTATCCGAGATTTCGCAACCGGCGTTGAGTGCTGCACTTTGCCCTACATACGTGAAGGCGCTTTGGACGTCTTCGGAGAATCTAACGCTTGCCAATAGGCGGCTGTCGAGTCCCGGCAGACAAGCGGTGCCACCTACATAGGCAATCTCATCTATATCGTGCGGGTCCATTGCGAGGCTCTCTAGGAGGGATTCTATCTCAGACGAGATGGCCTTGTAGACCGGGGATGCGAGAAGGTCGGATCGCATGCGTGCAATGGTTGTCGTGTAATCTACTCCGGAGTGCAACGACTCAACGGACAGGGAGGCGGGTGCCTTGGGGGACGCACTAAGCGCCCGCTTAGTGTACTCGAGAGCCAACAGTAGTTTAGTCGTTGCTCTGATATCCTCCTTTGTCGAGGGCGGTTGCGACAGCGGGGTTTTTGTCTTTTTTGTGCGCTTCGTCCTACCACGCTACTGTAGTGTATGTTTCATAACGTGTACATAACATGAGGCAGAGACTCAGCTAAATCCCCTCCTTATCCAAATACTCACAGCTACTTCGCATCCGGATACTCATAAAAGCCCTTGCCGTTCTTGCGCCCGTACCACTGCGCGTCGACCATGCGCTCGAGCAGCACGCTGGGGCGGTATTTCGAGTCGCGCGTGCCCTCGTAGAGCGTCTGCTGGATCGCGAGGCACGTGTCCAGGCCGATGAAGTCGGCTGGGGCGACGCGTTAGTGCGAGCGAACGAAATTATATACAAGGGAGGGAGAAAAGACACACCGAGCTGGAGCGGGCCCATGGGGTGGTTCATGCCGAGCTTGAGCGTCGTGTCGATGTCATCGCGTGTCGCGGTGCCCTGGGATCGTTGTCAAGTGCACAACACACGCGGAGAAAATGGGGTACCTTCTCGAGGCACATTATCGCCTGCCAAATGAGTTCGTCAGCGAGGTTCAACGAAAGGACGGGTAACGGACCTCGTTGATAAAGGGCATGAGGAGCGCGTTCGAGACGAAGCCCGGGACGTCTTTTGATGTGGTCACCTCTGCGCGCGTGAGTGAATTAAAGCTGAATGTAACTCTGCAACGCTAACCCTTTCCGCACGCGATAGCGAACGCGCGGGATCGGTCTAGTGTGTCGGGGGTGGTTTGCAGCGCGGAGATCAGCTCAACAAGTTTCTGGGTGTCGTCTGAATCGGGCGGGGTTATTTAATGTAATTTTTTGCGGAGGCGCACCATCACCGGGACGGGGTTGAAGAAGTGCAGGCCTGCTGCATGTGAGGGCGCGAAATTACAAGTCCAAAAGCCACACACCGACAACACGGCCCGCACTGCTCTTTCCCGCGTCGCTCGCGGCGCTGAGGCCCGCAGGGACGGCTGCTGCAGCGATCTTAGTGATGCTGATGGAGCTGGTGTTGCTGGCGAGGATCGCGTCGGGGCGCAGTTTTGCCGCAAAGTCGGCGAAAATGGCCTGCTTGAGGGGGAGCGCCTCCGATACCGCCTATGCGTGTCCACTCCTTCATTTCTTCCTGCTTCATTTATTCCGCCGCACGCACCTCCACAACCATATCCACATCACGCATGCCCTGCAGACCATCGACGACCGTCACGCGCCCGCGCGCGTCCTTCGCCGCGTCCGACGTGATGCGCCCCTTGTTCACGTCCTTCGCGAGCAGCGTGTCCATCAGCGCGAGGCCCTTGGTGACTTGCTCGGCGGAGCGGTCGTGCAGCAGAACGGGGACCTTTGCGCGCAGAGCGGCGACAAAGGCAATGCCGAGGCCCATTTGACCGGCGCCGAGCACACCCAGGGTGCGGATTCCGTGTGGCAGGGACATGGGAGGAGGAGGAGGAAGAGAAGCGGGAATGACACGTGAAAATTGGACCGGGTATTGCCGGCTGTGGCCTGCGGCTTGTTCCGAACCACCAACTCCAACTCGACTTACAAGTTGGAATCCAACGTGCTGCTCGTCTGGATTCATGATACCACGCGCCAATATTCTAGCTTATAACGAGCGACATTCAATGCTTGGACGTCATTCCGAGTTTCTCCGCACTCCGTCGTTAAAACCTTCCGGCTGTGCATTATGCCCTGGCATCAATATCTCTCCAACACCAGCGACACAACCTTCGTAGTTCCTCGGATCTGTAATGAAAGCCTCAACTTATTTGGATAAGCCATTCAGAAAATCACAGCCTCTCGCGCTGGAACATACCGACGCTGGTCGACACCAAAATCCAAACTAGTCTGCAACCAGAAACACATGTACGCGCTGGCAGTGCAATTGATCCGCCACTCGAGCCATCTGCTGGCTCTTTTACAGTGCCCAAACCAATGGCTTATAGCTCGAATGGCTTGGATAACGACAACAATCTTGAGATGAAGTTGAATGAATTGTGGGTTGTATGCGCCATTTATGGCACCCAGTCCCTCCCACACCTTCTATAGGCCAACTTCGGTCCCAAAATATTGAGAATTAGTGCCCCGATGGGGTCTGGGTCATTTCTTGAGACACATAGGCATGCACACTTTCATTCTGCACTCAAACAAATGCATTGACTTTACTCCATCGGCCATTGGGGAGCCATCAGCCACCCAACCAGTAAAACGCCATCAGATGGCTGGAATGGCTTGTGCGCAAGCTCTGATACGAGGAATTTGCGGCCACGTCAATTTTTAATCCTGTACTTAGTTCTCCGCTTTTCCGCTCAGTGAACACTCCCTGCTGTCGCGCTACCGCCAGTGCAATGCTGGGATCCTCCCCTTGGATCACATTATTTGAGAAGCCTCTAAATAACCACCAGCAACTCGGAGCATCAGCAGCAAATGCTTGGCAAAGGGAGACCCTGGAAGACGCCATTCACAGTTATGCCGTTTTCCCACGGTTGCATCTCCGCTGAAAATGGGCATTGACATCGGAGAGGAGCGTCTTTTCTGGGAATCCAGTCGTGAGACGGTGGGGCATATAAAGAAAGTATCGAGAGTGTATCATTCCCAGCCCATTCCGGATGCTCGGAATGCCCACGGAACATTTGCGAATTTGAGAGCCCCGATCAAATGCATCTGTGTCACCAAGACGGAGACGTGCCCACGGCACATTGTCGCCATGGTACGGATCAGGGGATCGACTGTATAAATTATATTTAAATCATGAGTTCGGGTCCCGATAACAAAGTGCCTCGCAATGAAGGGTGCTCGCTGTTGCAACTTTCCTTGCTTGTTTTTCAACCTCCACAAGCGCAACGACAAAAGTTCGTGCCCGTGACGACCCATATACATCGTCTGTGATTTCCTCTGTCGTCTACTTGCAATGTCTATAATAACTATGTTCCAGAATTACGGGCACAATCCCTGGCTTTCCCCGCCCGACATCGACAAATTCTACGATTGTGAATGCGTATGGGAATGCTGTACAAAAGTGTGGCGCGGACGTCGACGCCGCTCTTCAGGGGGCGCTATCCCCGTACCAGGATGCCGTTGGGATTGACGACCCCAACCTCAACATAACAGACGCGGGATTCCTTCAGTGGGCCCACCTTAACTGGACCCCCTTCATTACTGCGAGTGTAGAGTGTCAGAACGCGGAGAACGCGGTGGATGCTGTGGTCGATGAAGATCCAAAAAGCTCCACTCCTACAGGGGCTGTATCGTCCACCGCAGCGCCTGGGACCACGGAACCCAGTCCTGCATCTGCGACTGCACCTTCATCGGGCTCCGGATCGTCCGCCTCACCCGCGCCTTCACTGTCCGGGGGCGCTATTGGGCATGGGACCCCGCCGGTCGTTGTTATCGCGAGTCTCATGTGGCTGCTGGTTGGGTTGAATTAGAGCTAGGACGTGAATCATTAGCAGCGGGAACAATCGGGCCAATGCCGGAATTTCTTGGGACCAAATCTAGTAGGCTGTACATCGTCCTAGATGCTCCATTAATTAGACACTTTTGAAAATCCCTCCCTTTGCAAGTGATTTGTGGGGTATCTGTCAAGGCACTGTACTCGAATCGCTTCGTTCACAATTCTACGTACTCTCGACATCACAAAAGCTTCATAAGCCAGTCCCCCGCCCTCCTCCCCCACCCCCACGATCCCTCGAACCCGTCGGCCCACCCTCTGAGAGCACACAACCGTAGGTTATCCGCGTTCAATCAAAGCGCTCTCGGTGCACGAAAACCACAATTTGCGCTGAGATTGAAGCTCTTCCAGTTGCGCTAATACCGCCGGATCCAACTCGCGGTGATGCCCAATATACCATTCGAGTTCCACCTCGAACGGCCCCTGCTCATTTCGTCCTGGTCCCACCCGCGAAAGCACAAAGTCACGATAAACGCCGTCATCGAATCTTAGGAGCGTGTGGCATCCCAGGAAACTAAGATTGGGAACCAGGCATGTGGGATTGGGCGTCCAAGTGAGGCGCTGAAGAAGAGAGTTGGTGATCAACTCTAGTTCCACCCCTTCTCCGTCGACAATCATGTGGTCTGACACGACCAGGTCTTCCAGTGCCTGCAGCCCACACAATGTCTGGATGAGTTCACCTTCGGTGACGATTATACAGTCGAGTTCCAGGCATTTGAGATGCGCGTGAAACGATGAACGACGAGAGAGGGCCGCAAATTCGAGGTTCGTCCAAGGTATAGGGAACCCGCGATATCCGAAATATGCAATTTTTAGGCTGGCGAGGAAGGGCAATGTGAGGCCAGTCATGAATTTTGTCACCACGAGTTTGGCAATCTCTTTGTCGAATGTGCCCGCCGCAGCAATGAGGAGGGAGTCGATATTAGACGTGGTTGGGGCTGAGATAGTTGCTTGGAACGCTTCTATGTCATAATCGAGATCTGCTCGAATCTGGCAGTCCGCTCCAGCGGCTAGACGCGCCATGACGGGGATGACCGCATCTAGATCCTGCGGTCCCGCGTCGAAGTACACGAGCGTATTCAACTGTTCCAAGGGCATTTTGGCAAGGGCTGCGAGCGGCCCACGGAAGCGAAGATCTGCCAGGCGAGGCGCTACCGCGAAAAAGGAGATTGTTTTGAACACATCTAGAGACTCCCCCCGCGCATCGATCATGAGAGTCTCCAGCAATGGGAGGTTTCCTTCCAAAGCGGATAAATGTGACTTTATGTGGCGGGGTGCGACGGATATTGATGCTGTTTTCCATCGTCGAGAATGTTGAGCGAGGAGGCGCAATGCGCTGGAAGCCGGGAGGCCCCGGAATTGAAATTGAACCCCCAGGGTCAACGGGAAATTACCCCCACGGTCGAGAACAGACTTCAAAAGATTCGTCATGCGAGGTTGCTGCCGGCTGACCCACCTGCATAATTTCAGGTCGATGACTGACCACAGTGCAGGGGTTCCCATAATGATCCGGTGCCAGCTCGCGCAAACCTGCGATATTCCCAAAAGATCTGCGTTCGCCAGGCGTTTCTTCTCCTCTACCACCCTCGAGTCCACATCTCTCGAATGGTCGAATATCCCCCAGGTATCGATGCCTGGGATAAGCCACCCGAATATTTCGATCAAGATGTCGGATGGGAGTCGACGGATTGGGGAAAGGATGGAACGACACAACCGCGAGTACTCTTCTACGGCAGCGCGGTCATGCTCCATTTTTTCGAGGGCAGCCTTCAGCCGGATAATCTCGGCATCATACCGCTGAAGCTCGGCGGAGGAATAGGAGGTGATGAACTGGCAGTGGGTGGCGAAATGAGACAAAAGCCTGGAATCGTTAGAACGCAATAGGTTGTCCAATTCCGCCCGCTGCGTCAACTGGGGAAGAAGGTATGCTTGGAAGACGGGTATCTTGCACACGTCACAACGCTGTTCCATCTGTGGTTCCATTGGCAGATTCATGAATATGCAGAGGCAAAGCGAAGGCGACGAAAATTTCCCCGGGTCGGGCCGTTCAACCGATCAATAGCCTCGGAGAAGTTCGGAGTACTGTACTGGTCGCAGGGAAAGGAACATTATCTCTTTCTCCTCTCCAGTCTCTTCGCGCTCGATGGTGGCTTAGGTGGCTCCTTGTTGCTTGAGCAGGCTATCATCGGCTAAAAGCTCTCGAGCGGAGTCGGGCCAATAAGGACGATAAGCCTGGAGTGCCGTCGCCGCGGCAAACGGCCCCGAAACACGTGACAATGACTCCGGCTGCGTTGCGGCATTTGTCCTTGCCTCCATTACAAAAAATCGGCTTATCGACTTATCATGCAGAGAACTCATTTGACTCGGCCGCTTGATCCTTCTTCTTCCGCCGCTTCCAGCTCGTCGCTCATGGACATCGATGCCGTCGTCGCTGAGTCGACTGAGTCGACCTTCATCGACGTGGAGCCAGGGCGGGACCAGTACGGCGCTGTCCAGGATTCTGACCAAGGTGCGTGCGGACTTGACTGAAAGCTATTCTTTCGCTCTTTCGCTCACCACCGCCCGCTTAGCTTCTTTCGGGAAGATGAGGGGTGGAAAATACACCAAGCGGATAAAATACTATGTTCCGGGGACTGCGTGGATCCCCAACTATTCGCTCTCCTTGTGCGTTTCCTTCGTCGCTGTCAATCGTGCGCGTGCTGACCATGCACAAGCCTCGGAGGGGATGTACTGGCTGGCTTAACGGTGGCCTCGATGCTGATTCCGCAGTCTGTCAGCTACGCCACGTCGTTGGCTCAGATGAGTCCGCTTACTGGACTGGTGCGTGCTCCAGTTTAGCCTTCTGGCACTCTCTCACACCCCACTTCAGTTTTCCGCGTCGATTCCGGGAATAGTCTACGCGTTCCTAGGAACGTGTCGCCAGCTGAATGTTGCCCCAGAAGCCGCCATCAGTCTGCTTGTCGGGCAGGCTGTTGCCGACATTCTTCTCGATCACCCGGATCCGCATTCCGACGAAGGGGCGATGATTAAAATCGCCATATCCACCATAATTACCATGCAGGTTGGACTGTTTAACGAGACGGTATTTAACGTGCTCAATGCTTCCAGGTTGGATTGTTCTCCTTCCTCCTCGGCTTCTTCCGCCTAGGATTTATCGATGTCGTCCTGAGTCGCGCTCTGTTGCGCGGCTTCATCAGTGCCATCGCAGTCGTGATCCTGACCGAACAGCTCGTGCCAATGTTCGGTCTCACAGCGCTGATGCACCAGGCGCATCCTGAATCGACGTTCGACAAAGTCCTCTTCTTACTGGAGCACGCAATTCCGAGCGCCAACGTCAAAACGACCATCGTCAGCTTCTCGGCGCTAGCCGTGCTGGTGGGGCTTCGAGTTATCAAAGGGGCGTTCCAAAAATATTGGTGGATTTATCGCTTGCCCGAAGTGCTCGTCGTTGTCGTTCTTTCTACGTGTATGTGCCCTTTCCTGTGATTGTTGGATCATTTTAACCGCCGTATAGTCTTATCCGACGAGTTTAACTGGGATCAGGAGGGTGTCGAGATCCTGGGCGCGGTGCCAATCACGTCGATGAAGTCATTTGTGCAGATCCCTCTTCAGGCAGCGAATCTCAAATACCTCCGTCGGACAACGTCGACCGCCATGTTTGTCGCGCGCACTCTCCCTTTATTCAACTATTTCTTACCTGTTTGAGATTAGGTTGATCTGTGTCGTCGGGTTCTTGGACAGCATCGTGGCAGCCAAGCAGAACGCGTCACGCTTTGGGTACTCGATCAGCCCCAACCGCGAACTTGTGGCACTTGGTGCATCCAATCTCGCGGCCTCGTTTGTGCCGGGTACCCTCCCCGCATGGGGTTCCATCACAAGGTTCCTCATTCCTCCGTTTTAAACCCTCAGACGTTATTCAAACCCGAAATTATTCAGATCCCGAATCAACGGTGATGTCGGCGGGCGAACACAAATGGCGTCGCTGGTCTGCTCCGCCGTCGTTCTCCTCGCGACTTTCTTCCTGCTCCCCTGGCTGTACTACCTCCCGAAATGCGTCCTATCTGCCATGTGCGTTTTAACATCCACCGAACTGGTCGAAGATCTCATGCGTTGATTCTAGCATTTGCCTGGTTGTATTCTCCCTGCTCCGCGAGGCTCCGCACGACGTCGCGTACTACTGGAAGTACGTGTCCTTTTTTGTTAACGTTTTACCGCGGCTTATCATTACATAGGATGAGCGCATGGGTGGATCTCAGCCTCATGTTCCTGACCTTCTTCTGCGCCATCGTTTGGAATATTGAGGTGGGTATCATGCTCAGCATGATCGCGTCGCTGCTGCTTGTCGTCCATCGGTCATCCAAGACACGGATGACGATATTGGTGCGTTTCTCCCTCATGTTTTGTGTGTGGAAGACCAATAACAAATCACAATAGGGGAGGATACCCGGGACGGAGCGATGGAAGCCGATTAACGAGAACCCAGAAGCTGAGGAAGACGTCTCTGGCGCGCTCATTGTCCGGATTCGTGAAAACCTTGACTTTGGTTTGTTCCATCCTTGTGCTCTGTTCCTGAAAGCGAGCTGACCTGGTGTAAACAGCGAACACGGCTCAACTCAAAGGTTAGTTGTTATTGGTGCGCTACTTTTGGCCTGTCCTCATTTTGATCAGAGCGTTTGCGGCGGTTGGAGCTGTATGGGGTCGGCAAGAGCCATCCGTCGGAAGAGCCGCGGCGCCAGCAGGCGACCGTGCTGGTCTTCCACATGGCGGATGTTGAGACCTGCGACGCATCGTACGCCCTTCCATCTAGCCTATTCGGTAGACACTGACCTGCGAATCTAGGGCTGTGGAGATGTTTTACGAGCTGTGCGAGGAGTACAAGGTATGTGCATCGCTCAGCGAAGAGAACTGGGTTTGATAGGTGTCTCAACAGAGTCGACACGTTAAGCTCTTTATCACACACCTGCAGCCCAAGCCGCTCGCCATGTTTGCAAAGGCGGGCATGTTCGAACTGCTGGGCCCGGAGGCGTTCCAAATCAACGTGGCGGATGCCATGACGCGGGTCGAGGGAGGACGGTAACGGAGGCTCAGCGGAGCTGTGGATTATCTAGCTCTATGATACGCATTAGCACGTAATATTTGGACGCAGTCTTGGATCACCAGAACGCTTCTCGAGGCGAACGCGCGCACAGGCGATCCGTCGCTTCCGTCTATCTTGAGTGGGGTGAGATGCACCACGTAGTTTGGGCCGTCCACAGCGTTCAGGTTGGTCAGATTCTCCGCGATGACGCCTCCAGCTCCTAGGATAACCTCGTGGGCGCCGAAACTGCCCGTCCCATCCAGGCGCGTCTCGTCCGGACTCAACGTGTCAACACCGACGACCCGCACGCCTGTAGCAATTATCTCCTCAGCAGCCGTGCGCTCCAGGAAGGGGTGATCTAGGTATGTTTTTGTGCCCCAGTACTTCGACCAGCCTGTATGAAGGAGGAGTATGACGTCCTCGGCCATCTGCTGCGCATGCGGCGCGAGGTCTTGCCAGGTTATTGTTTCGCGGGCAGATTTGTGCGTGAGGTCGACTACTAGGGCGGGCCCGATGAAGGTGCTCAGTGGGATTTGCTCGATGGTTTTTCCATCAGCGAAGAAATGCGACGGAGCATCGACGTGGGTGCCCGTGTGCGAGCCCATGGAGAGGGCCCGGACGGCGTAGCTGTCCTCTTTGATAGACGTGACGGAAGAGCAGCTGAATGCAGGATCTCCGGGGTATATCTGCATGTCTGGTTTCAAGCTGTGCGAGAGGTCGACGATTTGCATGGCGGACGACAAGAGGGATAACTTGGGGGATAACTCCCATCAACAAAATTGGAAATTAAATCAAAATATTTAAATCTTATTCTTCTCCTCCGTTTTGACGACCCGGTGGCTCGAGAGCCGTGCGATAGCCTGCCGTTCCATCAAGCTCTCACTGTGAATCTTACACCTTCCTTGATGTCCGCCGATCCACAATCTCTGCCTGCTCCGAGTCCTGGTACCTGTACTCGAAAAAGCAGTAAAACCTTATCGAAGCCACCGATGCTCTCTGGACTCGGAGTCTGGAGAGGATATTCGAGGAAAAGCCTCGGAGCCTGGACTATCCTTATGCGCGACAAGGAGGCCGTGTCTGAGGATACGAATCGCGCGAATCTGGCGATGATACATGTACCCAAGAGATGATACGATCCATGTCTTCCGCTCGATTTCGGCGGATGTTGAGACAGACGGAGGATGACAGAGGTCTCCCGGACGGACTCTTGCAGACAAGTGTCGCGGTCTTGTTTTCTGAGGCGAGGCTTGAGGAACGACGTGAGCAGCACGAAAAGATCTCCTACGATTCTGCCTATTAACATTTCTCTCAGCCTCGAATGGTGCTCACCATCTCGCGGATCTACTCGTCCCCCAGACTGGTCTATGTCGATGTTCCCTTGCCGCATCTGAATCCGCTCCGGCCACCTTGAATGCCACTTCAGTATGATACAAGATCTACCTGCGCCGTCAGGGACTCGGGCCAGCCCCACTGTCTTGGACATCAAAAAGCTCAGGGCGGATTTGGGCGCAGGGATGGGCAATCCATGTCAACAAAGAATGGCGTTCGCTCTCGGGGACGCAACTATGGCCAGCGCCGGGTAGAGCAGCTCACGTGCGACTTTTACGACGAGGGTATCGTGGATCTGCACGAGGCGCTCTCGGGGCCCTCCCAGAGACTAACGGGGAGTCAGAAGCGGCGCGGTGCAGTGTTTCGGTGAATGTCGTGCACCTACTGCTCGCTGCGAATGGGATCGACTACGAGATCGCGTACGAGGAAGCCGAGGAGGGCGTTCTACTCGGCTTGGACCAGACGCTGAGGCTCTTTGGAAAGCAACGAATATATTAACGGCCAGGGTATGCATTGTGTACTTTCCTTTCGACTCCTCCCGGAGTCCTCCGCTTACACGCATGTACCTAGTTGCCTTTGTCTTCGCGTCTATGTACGGCTGCCAATTTCTTGGGAGCTGTAGGTCCACCAAATCAACTGCAATAAAAGAAACCGACACCTGGTCACATCTGCCTCTCGCCTACCTAAACTCCAAGCAACAGTTTCCTCCGGTCCTTGTATACCCGAGCCGCACACGTGACCGCGATATCGCTGATGTCATGGCGCGTCAACATCATCTCCTTGCTCCTCACCACCATGACCAGCACTCTGCCTCCTCTAGTTCAAGCATTCTCTGGCGCAATTGGCAGTGCATCTGCCAATGCCCTTACATACCCATTGGACCTTGTAACTACCCGCGTTCAGCTCGATTCCCGAAAGAAAGCAAAACGGTCTTCTGGTCTCCACGGCGCAGTGCGTATTCTGCGCGGAATCATCAAGAAACGCGGAATCCAAGATATATACACGGGGCTGGGAACCGACACGGGCGCGACTTTACTCTCAAAGTATGTCTGGTCATCCGCAACCATGCAGTACTCGCTGACCTGGACCGCCTACTAGCTTCTTCTATTTTTACTTCTACGCATTCCTTCGGTATTTGCTCACACGGCGCCAAATCACTTTGAACCCAAAGCCCGCCCATCTTGTTCGTCCGCACAAGCCTAGCCTACCGGAGGAGATCCTTCTTGGCTTCATCGCCGGCGTCGCTTCCCGCGCGGTGTCAACCCCCTTGAACATAATCACATTGAGGCTCCAAGCCGAAAACGACAATGAGGAAGATGAAGGATTGGATGCGGAGAAATCGGGCTCCGGAGTCAGTGGAGTGGTGAAGAAAATTTATGGCGAACAGGGAATCTTGGGCTTTTGGCGCGGTAAGATCTAGTTGATGTGCGATTCTACTGAACGCTAATTCTGAGTAGGATTCAAGACCACGACACTACTCTCTCTCAACCCGGCGCTCACCCTGGCACTCTTCCAGGTGTATCGCCGCGTACTCGCCCGGGGCTCTGTGAGTGCCGGCGCCAACCCGAAGCCAAGCCAGGCCTTCCTCGGAGCAGCTGTGTCAAACTCCATAGGTATCAGCTTCCGGTGGCCTGCAACGGTATTTACGCTGACACGTATGGCTCAGCGGCGGCCATCTTATATCCACTCATGCTCGCCAAGACACGCCTCCAAGCCACATCTGCGACATCCATGCGCGAGGTCCTGCGCGATGCGTACACCGGCAGGGGCCGCAGCGCGGAGTGGCCGCCTGCGATGGAGTTTTCGGACTCCAAGCAGCCCGGGATTCCCGGACTCTATCAGGGGCTGGAGATGCAGATCATAAAGGGCTTCTTGAGCCAGGGTGTGACTTTCCTGGTCAAAGGACGGTGGGCGCCCATTATTTCGCTCGCTGGGGGCATGCTAATGTGTTCGGTTCAGGGTTGAGCAGATGATTGTCGAGATGTACTCGCGAAGACGTCATTAGCCGGCCTGCGCCGTGTTGCATGTATGATGAGACTATTTAAACCTTTTGGGCCCGGGTTCTGCAAAATATCGGTGGAGGGAAGTGGTGAGCGGTTCTTATTAAACAAATAAATCGCCGACATTCTTCACGCCCCTAAATTCGAGGCATAACATGTCGCAAGATTGACTGAAAATTCAAGTGCGCGATGGGCGGTCAATTCGTTCTCGTCGGCCCGTGGTTTCTGCTAAATATCAGTCGAGGGAAGCGGTGAGCGCGAACTGAATTAATCACCTAGATTGTTCAGGCGCCTAAATTCGAGCCATAACACGTCTAACCTCCCAAAATCGACTGAAAATTCAAGAGTAACCAAGTGCACGATGGCCAGGTCGTTCTCGCCAACTTCCAGGTGACAAGATCCGTGATGTCTTCCCGTCAACTATATCTATTCAACTTGAGCTCCGGAACAGATCTTCACGGACGTTGGGGCCCGCCTGAGAATCCTGAATGCAATACAATTCTATTCCTGTCGAAACACAAATCGCCGGGCGTTTCGGTGCATTTCTCGATCCTTGCCGGCTTGCCTCGGCCTCCTTAAGGTTCCCTCCGAAATTCTTACAGTGCAGTAAGTTACCTCTTACCGGCAGGTATACCGCTTCGGGCTCGGGTTTTGAGTTGATTTGAGCACGGGGTAGAATAAGGGGAGAATTCGGAAGGATGTGGAGCCAAGCGATTCCCACAAGCGTGGGTGCTGGGACCGGAGGCCGGCGGAAGAGGATGGATGACAGTCATTCCTTGGGAAGATAACGAAGGTTCCATGCAAGTTCCATGTATAAATAATATACATCATATCACTGGCACTAGAATGCCATATGCGGCAAGGATCGCTATGTGGCTGAATTGTGAAACCGAGGCTGCAATGCCACCAAAATTTCGTCTGCAAATCTAGATTGTATATGGGGGCCGCCTAAGATTGAATATCTTTGCTAACATGACGGTCACTGGCCCAGGTTTGCAACCATGCTGGTTCTTCACATTCACCGGGAACGCCTGATACACAACTGACATCCATTTAGAAGTTCTGTTCAACAGTTATCATGTGTTGATGGCGCTGCATTCATAAAGCTCACCATTGCGTCTTCTGTTATGCTGAATAGTCCCATCATGACCGCTACAGATTCGCGCTATGCATTCCCGGCCTCTTTGTCAGAGAAAGACAGGTACGTGTCGGCTCTAACTGTGAGGCTGAGACTCACGATAAAGGATTCTTTCTCAGGCTTGGGAACCAGTATACCATGAAAAAAGTTATGTACGGCTGGACGAAGCCGGTTCCGAACATAATCGATCTCTCGGAAATTCGAAATGTCCTCGATATCGGCGCAGGAACCTGCGTATGGACTCTAGACCTCGCGAATGACCCGCAAATTAGGTCCCGGCGGGACGAAGTTACGATTTACGCTTGCGACATCAATGTTTCAATTTTTCCTCCGATCACTGTCACCGACAACGCGGGGATCAAGACGTTTCAACAAGACATCGTTAAACCCTTTCCAACGGAATACCACGGGAAGTTCGATCTGGTCCATGTCAGCTACCTTGTTTTGTGTTTGACGGAAGAGGGGTGGCATGCTGCTTTAGCCAACATCAACACACTACTGAGTCTCCGTCTCTCTAATTTTTCTTGACGTTGCCCACTAATTCTTGAATCCGTTTCAGTCCCCGGTGGTCGCCTGATGATCGACGAACTCGACCCAGTCTTATTCAAAGATGGACAGTATTCCCTTCCAGCGGACGGCGAGGGTTACGACCTCGAGAAATGTATGGCTGGCACGTCTTGGATCGGCAAACTCAACTGTTTGTACACGGGATTCATCTTGAGGAACAATTTTGTCGTTGGGTACGGCACCAGCACCCATGTGGATTTGAGCTGATCTGACTTCAGCCTAACTTTCCGGCTCGGCGGCATCCTTGAACAGGCCGGTTTCGCAGTTGAAGCGACTGAAGAGGGACTCTTACCGCTGGGGAAACTATGCCGCGATTTTAACGGCCTCGGTGGAGGATCGCTCGCAGAATTTGAAGATTTCTCCACCTTTAATATCGAGTTCTCGGTGAAGCACTTTATGGCTATCATGCTAAAGAATGGAACTCTGGAGGTGCCCCGCGGACATCGGGTAACGGACGAAGAAGACATAACCGCAGTCTTAGGAGAAGTGATCGAAGGGGTGAAGACCGAGGGTGCAATCGTTGTCGGACGATATTTTGTGGCAAAGAAGTTGTGAAAGATTCATTTTTTACCTCAGTGTAACTTAATAGTGGCTCACTTTTACGTTATAAATAAAATCGTCGCGGGAAGAAAGACTTGGTCAGCGCACGTGGTCGTTATTTCCCACGGTTGCAATTTCTCTGTACTTTGTTTCGTCAGAGGCTCAGAGTTAGATGCTTGGAAAAGATTCCAATTTCCGGACGAAGAACTTCGTTGGATTGGTTAAGTGTTGAACGACGGCTAATTATCTCCGCTCACAACCCATATGGTCTGTCAAAGCTGTCGTGATCCACTCCCGGCTCTCTCGGTTATCACGACCCTACGGGCGTCTTTTACCGCCCGAGAGTCTCCTCGTGTATAAATGCAAATAATGTATGAGCGCTACGGCACGCACAACATCCCCCACAAATGCCTTCCGCATCGCTCTGGTGCATCGTTGCCGGTATTCTTGCCTCGACGTCTGCATCTTCGCTGACCTTAGTGAAGCATCCGCTCCCTGGCGTTCCTTTTGGCTGGGAGGAACTTCGCGACATTTCCTTGGGCCCGAAACAAGGACTAAACCTCCGATTCGGCCTCGCTCAGCATGGTTTTCCTCAGCTCGAAGCTTTGCTGCAGAATATCAGCGATCCAGGCCATCCCAGCTACGGAAATCACCTCTCAAAAGAAAGGTTCATTCTCTATCGACGCCCTCAAACGATACGCTCGAAATCGTAGGAGACTGGCTCACAAGGCACAACGCTAGCTCTGTGAAGTGGTCGAGCGCACAGGACAGTGTTTCGGCTGTGATCCCTGTTTCCTGCGGCCGAGGACATGCTGTCAACCCGTTTCGGCGTGTTCGAGCATGCCAAGAGTGGGCATCGCATCATTCGCACACTCAGTTACAGCTTGCCGGAGGACCTGGTTTCCCATATCGATTTCATCCATCCTACGACCGCGTTTTTCGATTCGCTACGCCATGGCATGGGCAAATTCGCGTATGGCAAGAATGCCCAGGCGGCGCATGCCTCACAACTCGAAAAGCGACCTGTAGCCCTCAACCAGAGCGATTTCCCCAGCTGCGTCAGAGTGGTCGACCCACCCTGCGTTCGCCAGATGTTCAACATCGGGAATTATACACCGGATGCGTCATTAAACAATCGTATAGGAGTGTTCGTCCCTTCGCCATCTTTTTTTGTTTCTGCTTTGACATTCCATCAATAGTGCTGGCTACCTTGATATATGGGCTAGGACGTATGTCATATGGGACCCCACTCAATGGCCACTGATTATTGCTATTGCCAGTGACTCGCTAACATCATACCTCAATGACTACGTGCCGGAATCCATCGAATCTAATTACACATTCGACATTGTGAATATAACGGGTAGACTGCATCACTCCAATGTTATCGAATTTGTCCCTCGTCGTCGAATAGGGCCTTTCGAAATATCCCCCTTCGGCGATGAAGGCAACCTTGACACACAGGAAAGTCGTTCTTCATGTTGTGGACCACGCGAGTATGTACAATAACCCCCCCTCCCCCCCTTATCAGTTGGGTAGGTTCAACCACCCTTGATTCTTTGTGCATCCTTAATTAAGACCGCATTCAGCTATTCAAGTCGCGTATCCCATCCCTATGACATACTACACCGCGACTCTGTCCCTCCTTATATCCCGGATCAAAATCAGGACGGAGAAATCCCTGGAGTCAATGAACCATATTTCGAGCGAGTCCTTTCCTGTTTTTGGAGCATCAATATTAACCCTTCGTTCAATTAGCTTCATTGACCATATCTTGGGGCTGGATAACCCGCCTACTGTAATTACCACCTCGTACGGCGATGACGAGCAAACTGTAATTGATTGCATTCCTCCTGTCGAGACGATCCTTAGCACGACTAACTTCGCCTTCATGTTTAGGTTCCCAGAGTGGGGTTCCACTTAATGTTGTGATCGGCAGCTTTACTGAGCGTAACATCCAGGATTACGCTAATGCGGTTTGCCAAGGTTTCGCGAAACTGGGGGCAAGGTAAGTGGCATTATGCAGTACCCGCCGGAGGCTCTAATTCCCTACAGAGGCATTACCGTTCTGTTCAGCTCCGGAGATCAAGGCTTGGGCACTGATTTGCCGGTAATTTTCCCTCGCGCACGCTGTTCCCATTAACCCATGTTGATTTTTAGACGTTTGCAAATACAGGAAACAATGCTACGACGTTCCTCCCAGTCTTCCCCGCGTCATGCCCCTAGTACGCGCCCATGCATATATTCCACATTTGAACCACGCTGATGCTGAGTTTAGCGTCACGACGGTTGGGGAAACCGTAGGAACCCCCGTCCAAAGGGCACTTGACATATCCGGATCGGGGTTCTCGTACTACTTCGACCGGCCGTGGTACCAAGGTGAGGTCGTTGAAATCGCCATGTCTCCAGTGCATCCTAACCGTTCACACAGACGCCGCTGTGTCCAGCTACTTTACAGGCCCCGCGAACAAAAATGAGACCGCGCTCCAAGCTAGCATGTATAACCGCCACGGCCGTGCGTACCCTGACATCGTCTTGCAGGTAATTGAAGTTTTACGCCGGCGAGGGACTTGCGCTAATAGTAACTGCGGTTCTTGATCAGGCGGAGGCGCATTTTCGACTTCTTCTTCAACCGCTGGGACATCGGAGGTGGAACCAGTGCCGCCGTACCGACTGCCGCGAGCATGGTCGCCCTTCTCAACGACTGGCGGCTGCGACACGGGAAACCGACGATGGGTTTCTTGAATCCGTTCCTCTATGGCGCCGGTTCAAAGGGCCTGGTGGATATTACGTTCGTCTCGCCGTCCTCGCCTCGATGCTGGTCTAAAATTTCTGAACAGAGAAGGTCATGTCGAAGGGTGTGAACAGCCTGGGTTCAACGCACACGGGTGAGGCTTTATGTTGTGTCCAGTCTAGGAAATCACTCACCCCATGATAGCTGGGATCCCGCAACTGGTATGTCGGGCGCGCAATTGTGCGGGCAGTGCTGACGAAATCACAGGTCTTGGTTTCTTTGACTTCAAAAAGCTGCAGTCTCTGGTGCTTTGAAGAAAGAACATGACGGCGGTGAGAGGCTGAATGGACAGTACATAATCGTTTATAAGTAGCGCGATTGAAAATTTCAGTATTTGGATTGGCGCTAAACCAATCAAAAACTACATTTCTGCTGTCAGGGACGAGTATCCTGTGGAATAAATGCGTACACGATCACCTCCACTGGACCCACTCAAAAATGGTGCCTTCCAGTAATCGCGGTGCCACGCTCTCGACAACAACCTTTCCTCGTTTCCTGTGAATGTTGTACTCCACGATAACAGGTTGGTTAATGCACTCCATTTCTTCCCACTGGAAAATGATCCGGACGCTGCGCAGCAAGGAACACTCCTCGCCCAAGATCTCGACTGTCAGTTGTCCCAACTCCGCCGAGTCTTCATCCAGATCGTCAACGAGATCGTAAGGAAGTTCCACAGTTAGAGTGAGGCGTTCCAGATTAGGGAGGCTCGATAAAA
>JARGYA010000579.1:0-77485 GCA_029204335.1 Mycena vulgaris
CATTTCTTTTGCCAGAGACAACAGAGCGGACAGAGTGCTGCGGAGACGAAAGATGAGACCGCAACCGAGGAACTGAGGAGGGATGAGGAAAGGGTTCAAGTCACGTAATGAGCCACACCCATCGCGTAGCAATCAACCCCACGCTCCGAGAGAATGCACAGCTAATCATATTGCGGTCGAAATAAAGGCAATCAAAGCGTCAGCGGCTCATCCGCTGTTTCAGCCAATTTTACCGTCCACGAACAACAGTTAAGATTTAAACAAACGTTCCCAAATGCTGTTGCGCCTGCCCCGAGCCGGTTTCTTGCCTCAGCGTGTCGCCGGTGAGAACAGTCTCGCTCACTTTCCTGGTGTGACCACTGACAGGCCAAGATATGAGAACGGGAGGCTCCACGACGCGAGATTGAGCGTGGATCCAGAGTATCGTCGATGGGGTGGGTGGCAGGGCCGCAGGCAAGGACTGTCTCCGTGCCTTTCTGCCTCGTTTTCAAGGCGATGGAGGGATGTCGGGCGGTATTATGATGGTCGGTTGCACCGGCTCACCAGTTGGCACGTCAGGGATGAAGAGAGGGCGCGGAGGCCCCTCCCAGGCCTGCGCCTCGCCGCAGCAGTCCTTCTTGTTGTCCAGCACCACATCCACCTCCACATACCCATCTGGAATGGTGTTGCCGTCCACGACGGATATTCCCTCCCGTCAAGCATAAGCTGGGGTTTCGAGTCTCGCCGCCCCCACGGGTAAATCGAGGAATGCAAACTAGCCTGGTTCTTGCTCTTCAAGAATGGCATGCCCTTGCACTTGACACCGTTGGCATCAATCGCGCTGCACTTCTGGTCTCGACCGACCTGAGCGGATCTGGTTAATCATTAGAATGAGCTGGCAATCGGGAATGCATACTCTGCGGCTTTGCGGTCGGCTGTGGTCCCTTCTTCCCGGCGCGTCTGTCGCTGGGCCGCAAAGACCGCATCCCGAGACGCCGGATCCAAGTTGCGTCGGGATACTTTGAGAAGTCGAGGATCAACGCGCGCGCAGACGTAACTTCCGGAATAACAGGTAGCAAAATCGGATGTACCAAATGTAACTTGTTCCTTTGCAGGTGAGGCGAGAGCGACGGCAGAGGATGGGTGGCTGTCCTGGCTCGAATGTACCTGCGACTTTGGAGTCCCCAGTGCCAGTGTTTCCGCTCCAAGAGTCGTTATCCTGGGCAGGTATTATGACACGGAGATGGAAATGATATCATAGGACACGTACTTTATTTTTATTAGCGCATCTACAGAGTGGAGGTTCCCCTTGTTGTCCGTGATGGCGAACATGGGATGACGCAAGTCAATGACGAGCGCAGTAGGTAGTTTCGGAATGGGAATAATAAAGGGAAGCTCGGTGAGATATTCGACGCCATTGCCGGTAATATTCTTGTCACGAGCAACGGACCAGCACGCACCTGAGACATGATTTGAGGATCTAGCCACTGAGTGTCCGATTTTTGGAGATCAGTCAGTATAACCGACCCTTCATCCGAGGAGTTTTCGTTGAAATCTGAGAACAAGGATCAGATTAACGCGTCGATAATGCTGATTTGCGGCTCCGATGGGGAAGAGGCGAAGACTCACGGGTACCTTCCAGAAATCGTCAATACGAAGTTTCGGGTAGCCAACGGGGACCTCCCGGTCATAACAGCGTCCTCCGAGTCCGAGGCCGTGGCTGAGCCGGAAAGGAGCTCAAAAATCTCGCGGTCTCCCTCCTGCAGAGTTCGGGTTTTGACAATAGACACATCGAGTGAAGCCGCGGGGTGTTCCTTGGTCAAAATACGTCTTGCAGAAGAGTCGTCCGCGTGGCAAGGGTGAATCGGGGGGCAAGGGACTCGGATCCGGATCGTCGGCGCGTAGGAGGAACTGCCGAGGTTGGGCAGAGTTGGGCCGCGTCGATCCAGTCATTGTTGATGAAGAGATGCGTGTTGGGATGCGATGTATGTCGATTTATAGATCTGCACGGTGGGTGTTAGAGCGCGTCAGAGCTTGTCAGAACACTGGTATGAGAACGCGTCGCAGACGTACCGAGCTTCGAAATGCCATCACGACGCCCGTCGGGAGGTTGTTAATCAGTTGCCGGCCGGCGGGAGTATGTTTTGAGGCCATTGAGGCGCGTTTTTGACGTGTTGCGGCGCGGTAAATTCGAGGCTATAGCGGGCTAGGTGGTGGTGCTGGAGAAGGAGGTGGCCAAATAGTTGGCTTTTTTCCGGTCCACCCCGAATGAAGAGCCGTACTTGGATTGAAATCCCGCTGCAGTGACGCCCCGCCCCTCATCGGCATCTTACCGTTCTTGGAGATGTGCCGCATCTGAACGGTGTGTGCCGCCCTTGGCGTCGCATATGATACATCCTCCGTTGAGTGAATGATAGTGGCGTGCGCCAGTCTGCAAGATAAGCGTTCATGTGCTAGAATCAACGGTGACAGTCGGAAATAAGTTGAGGTACGTATGAGGAGGAAATGATACATGCATCCTGGCGGAAGCCCGTTCATTCGTGGTCAAATATGCATCCATCGCGTCGCAGCCGAGGTGTATCCCACAACACTGCGTGATCGAAGTGTAATTGCACCGGGTGCCCAGGGGAACGGTAAGATTAGCAGACACGCATCGTTGCCGTCGACGTTCCGAAGAGCCGGAGGATCCGTGGGCCATGAAGGGTGAAGGAACGCGGCGAGTCTGGGATGATTGCAGCGCCTTGTTGCGCGCGGTGATCCGCCGGACTACGCTTCCACCGTGGCTATCAGGCGTGCCCGGGAATGTGAATACGGAAGCGGCTAGCGAGGAGCCGATGTGAGGCGCTGACGTTGAAACAACGATAACGCGGACGGGAAAAATATCATGCTCCAGAGATATGCGGAAAGGAGGTGGAGTGTCCCAGCGAGCGCTGACATTCAAGATCGAGTGCTCCGACTATGCGTGGGGGACAGAGGGGGTCAGCGTTCCCAGGCATGCTCAGGCATCGAGGGGGTGTATCCCTGGAAGACGCGTGAATGCCTTGCGGCGGGGCGGTGACGGACGGCGGAACGGGAGTCGGGCAAAGAACGATCGGAGACGGGACTACTACTAGCGAGCAATCGGGCCTTTGTCTATCCAGAGACGTTCAGCGTGAACTGGGTCATCGTGGAAAGAGAACGAGCGCGCCTCTGACGCGTGGAGGCGACTGAAGTCGAGGCGAGACGAGAGAGGAGACGCGATTGAGCGCGGGGAACGACGAAAGCGTCTGTGCGTATCCCAACGACGAGCGGATTGGCGTGCGCAGACAGTCTTCGGCGTGGCAGCGTCATCCGGCCCGCATCACCGGACCACGTGGCGTAGCCTTCTTCCCTTCGCCATGACTCCCCCGCCACATCTGACGCAGAGACCATCGTCATTCTCTCGCGCCAACTACAGCCCAGAGCTCAACCCACACAAGGATCCAGCGCGTCCGACACGTTTCTCTCGAATTCGCTTCGTCCCATGCCATCGCAAGGTTTCGGCTGGATCTAGGTCCACCCGTGGTCCATCCATTACGCGCCTTTTGCCTCTCCTCGCTCCGATTTCGTCCTTCGGGAACTGCGCTTTGAATGTCATCCACCCCGCCACCTTGTGAGGAGAACGTCTTCTGAAGGATGGTCACAATATGTGCGGTGTGTCGTCAAACTTCTTACACGCGTGTCGGTACCGATTCTCCATGCCTCGGGCTTCCTAATATTCCGACCTGCGCCTGGTCTCGGCTGCGAAACGCGTGCGTCCCGCGCGTCTTGATGCTTGCGCCATGACAGCGCGTGTCTGGGTAGGAACACCCCGATCACCTAACGACTTCCGGCATGGGAGCCCCGCGATGTGCACCGTCATTCCACGCCCTCTCATCATCATCCATAGCGCCCTAAAATTGCTTCCCTTCGCGCGTACTCTCCCCCTCGATCACGCAGTCGCCTCCAGGAATCACCTGCGCTTCCTAGTGTGCACGGTAAGTCTGGTCTGGATAACGCACTGCTGGATCTCGTGGCGCGTGGTGGTTATCGCGCCGCATTCTCGATGCCGTCCAATACACGACAGCCGGCAAGCGCTCCGACTCTCCATTTGGAGGATCGCTCGCCCGATGGTGGTTCTTGTCGATTCTCGAAGCGCCGCCTATCCGGAGCCGCTTCACATCGTTGGACTCGATGGTTGGCACTCGGCAGGGAGCGATGTATCTGTGTGGCTCCCGGTGCGTAGCGCTTTCCCTCGTTCTCCGGCGACGCTGACGCTTTAGACCTTGCCCAATGTAATTCAACCCACCCCGTACGCTCCAGCAAAGGCCGCGTCCCATGCCCTGCACCCTCCTCCTCCTCCTACTTCGGAGCCTCTCTGCGCGTTGTTCTTCGTCTTACTCCTCTTCGCTGCGACGCTGACGCCGCACGAGATTCGTTAGGATTCAACCACCGCGTCCTTCAAATTGACGAGCCCACCGAATATGGCGGGCGAGGTGCTCGCTGCGGCTTAAGATCATCCTGGACTATCCGAAGCCGCAATGGAACGTCTTCGCCGGCGCGGGGCGGTAGCACTTGCCCACCCCCACCACCGCTGCCAGCGTCGTCGCCGCCGCGCCGCGAGCCCGAGCGTCTCGAGCCCGCCCGCGCGCACAAGCTTCATCCCCCCGCCGTCGAGCACATCGGGCTCGCCCTCCGCGTCCACGTCGTCGGCGTCCATCGTCGTCTGGTTGCCGCGGGGTCGGGGTCGGGGTTACGTGACAGGAAAAAGAAAAGATGTAGCGGCAAGCCAAGCTGGGTGGGCGGGCGGGGAGGCTGGGTGCCGGATTCTCGGTGCCTGATTCTCGGTGCCTGATTCTCGGTGCCGCTTGAAGGCAGGCACAGTCTTAATTTCTCGGTGTGTCGCCCACCTGATCGGTCCTGGCCCGTGACACCGCTTCGCACGCCATTATCTACGCCCAGGCCCCAGTACATTTTAACGGAGAATCCTCGCATGCTGCATCGGACGGCGCGCAGTCGGATTTGGTGCGCGATAACGATGGGCGGGTGCGCCATCCCGACGTTGATGAACGGCGATGCACTGGTTACGTCCCCGTGGCGTTCGGCGCACTCGTCGTCAAATCGCCAACGTCCCTGGTTCCTGGCGCTTCGCTCCTGAAACTGGTGTATCGTGGTATGTCAATTCTGCTTCATCTCTGCGTTCTCGCTTAGACCATCTTAATAGACCTTAATCCAGCGTCGGCTGTCTGGAGTTCCTGGCCTGTAGACTCTCCCTGACTTCGTCCCATTCCGGCTGTCTCAATATTGATGCAGCTCTCTCGCGCTGTCCTTACCTCGCGAGTACCTCTTCGGCTACTCACTTCGCCACGCTCATCCCCGGCCCCTCCCCGGCTCCGACGAGAACCACCGTCGCGAAGTAAAACTAGCGCAGGCTCAGATTCCCGATGCCCCTGCGGCTTTTATACGCGCCCTGCTGTTTCGAAGGTGTTTCCTTTCGAGGGAGGTTCCTCACATCTCAACAAGGTGCTTCCTCTCATTCAGGCCAACTACGCTTCTCTTCGCCTGCTGTTCTGAACGATTCGTCTCAACCCCTCATCAAGGTCCGCTTCCTGGGCCTACCCACGTTGAGCTTTGTGGATTTCTATTCTGCTCACGCCTCCTCGCAACGTCTTCATCATGTGTATTTTATTGTGTACACTTCCTCATCGAGTCCCTTCTCACTCAATCAACGTTCAAGACAACTTCGGCCCCTGCTGTCCGGCGCCCGGGGCGGTTCGCGGGTCCTCGAATCCTCGCTGGCAGGTACCTGCACCACGTCTTCGGTGTTAGCTTCCGCCGGATTGAATTTTATCGAACACCAAGCACTTCGTCGGCGTTGTAACTATTCCGACATGATTGGGTTCTATAAATTACCTCGGAGGCTTTGTCATAAAACTGATCGCCCTGAAGTGTCATTACAGAAAAGTCGGCGACGCCAAACTCTACGTAAACGACTTCTGCGACTTCCACGGAAATAATGACTATTCGCTCATCGCCGAAGTCAAAATCTCTATTCCAGTGTCAAATCAACCAAAGCCGACCATGATTCTGTCACGTCCCAGTCGAGTTCAAACATTTGGCACGTTACTTTCAGTCATGGTGCGTGTCGACTCCAGTCATTGCATGTGTCGTTCTTGGATCGGCCAAATGGGATGATGCTTTAATCCCAAAGACGCTCAATTCGTGGAGGACGTTATGTAACACTATAAGTATGCGCATCTTCAATTCCACACTAGCCATTAACAATATGCTCCTCTGGTCCTCAGTATTCATTGCTTCGTTGGTCGCTGTGTGCCTCTACATTCACGCATATCTACACGGTGCTAATTCAGCCAATAACAGACGACCACCGCCCACATCGAGCCTCGCGAAAACGCTGCCCACTGCTGCGAAAAGCTCCTGTCGTCGGCTAGTCCAGCGGTGGAACCGTTTCTTGCACTCTTGGGCGTCACCATTCCCATTCCGCCAGTGAACCTGGGAATCTGCTGCAAGCCACTCGCCGTGTCTAGCTGCGATAGCAACTGGTGAGCTGCCCTATAAGATTTTAGTATTCCTTCCTCACAAGCGATAACTTAGCACTAGCGGGATCGCTGTGACCTGTGCGACGACCCCCATATCCATAGTGGGCGTCGACATCGGCGTGGACTGCACCCCTATTCCGCCGTGCGCTCCCACTTGTAATACGTAGGTGTAAAGCTGCCCCTCTCCAGAGGATTGCGGTTTTACTATCTGCCTTTATAGACTTTCAACCAGTACTTCGCAACTGTTCGGTGCCCACCTAGGCGACGCGTTTAATGATCTTACTACGCGTAAGTTGAAACAATACCTATCGACATCCCTTGCTATGGAATTCTGAAACGCACACGTTTAGTCGCCGGTAATGCCACCGTCACGATAGATGACGTTCCTTCCATAAAAGCAATTACGTTTCGCTATGGCTCAGTGGTTGGTCGCAATCCGCCATCTCCCATCTCTCAGCATTGAACTGGTTTGATTCAGATCGACGGCCTGGGTGTCACGTACGCGCAGGGAACCGGCCAGGACCTCACCACCATATCTCACGGAACCTCTCTTACCGCCGTGGAGTCCGGGCTGATGAATTCAACCCTTACCTTGGGCAGTACGTATCTCCCATGCGAACTTCGTCTCCATGCTCATTTAAATCTTGAAAGCCAATGAAACGATCACCGCCGTATCCGGACAGACCGGCGTCCATTCTCCGTATGGCGTACGCGTGCTGCAGCTCTCATTCACCATTTCGAATTCCTTCACCGGGGCGTCGACGGTAGCTGGGGTATGTTCTTCACACCATTCATACCATACACTTCCGCTGATCAATCATCGCACTGTATAGCCGTTCGGAAGTGCCACTGGCACGGCGTTCACCGTGGCTGGTAATGGTACCCTGATTGCTCTCGGTGGAAGTGCTGTCAACACGAACTTCACTCGTAAGCGGAATCTGTTCCATGTAAATGACTTTGGCGATGACGATGGTGTGAATAGTCAATCAGCTGGATGGAGCGAGGGGAGGCCTCTATGGGTTGAGTTTCATTACGACCAACGGTACTGATTGCCCGCAGTAGAAAAACCAGTCTAGCTGTGGGGTTTTGTGTGGGTCGATCGCCGGGATGGATTTGGACCATTCCTTCTTTGTTCGCGTATTTGGTGCTCCTTCGATCACGAAAATAAATTCTCTTCCGTCCACTTTGACTAGAATTCACTCCCAAACGAAGATTTCGATTGCGAGTCCGCGTCAGGCTGATTAATCAGCCGGCAGAGTGTTTTACTTCGCACTGAGGGGTGTGCCGGGGAAGCAGAGGGCACATGCAAATAATCGACCCGGCGAGCAAGGAAGAAAATAAGTACGCACCCATCCCATCGTGATCAGCCCGCGCGCCTCCGTGAAGCTGAGAACGCCCTCTTCCGCCGCCATCGCGCACGTGTCGCTCGTCGCGTGCTGCTTCTGCTTCAGGATGAGCAGCGTTTCGACGACGAAGCGCGACCTGCTGCCTGGGCCCGTTAGTGTGGTCTCGGGGACGGCGCGGGATGAAGGGTGAGGGGCGAGGGCGGAGGGGGTGGCAGGAAGGAGGAAGAAGGACAGCAAAGGCGCGGGGGGCAAGGAGGATGGATGGAGAGAAGGAAGACACAGCACGCACCTGCCTTGACGACCTCCCGCCCTAGTAACAAGTCACACGTCTCGAGGTTCCGCGCCGTATTCGCGCTCGCGACGCGGAGGAAGCGCGGGAGCGTCGCCTGCGGGAGCACCACCGGGCACAGGGGCACGGGCGTTCGCATGCGGCGCATCTCGGCTGCGTGGGCGGTTGCGACGGGGTCGGCTGGAGGTGGGGCGGACGCGCGCGCGACGCCTGCGGCTGCGTCGTGCGGGAATGTGGCCATGGGGGCGCGCGCGCGCGGGACGTGCCCTTGCGTGTGCTGGTGCGACGACATCTGGCGCCCGAGAGCGGGGTAGGCGACTGCGGGCGGGGTCAGCAAGGGCGCGGGCGGTGCGGATGGCGGGCGTACCTTCCGTGCCGAGGGACGACTTGCGTGAGACTGGCGGGACGGGTGCGGCGCGGAGGTGAAGGCGGGCATGCGTGGGGGCTCTGGGTATGCGTTGGGAGGAGCACGGGAGAAGGATGACGGCGAGGATCAACCGTAAGAGCAGTATATGTGAGATAATAATAACGGAGAACGAGGAAAACAACGAGAATAGAAGAAAAAAGGCACCCGTCAGCGCGTCAGCAAGCGCCTCCACCGAAAGCGAATGAAAACGCACCTCCACCAGCTCCGGAGGCTCCCTGAGTCGGTGCTCGTTCCATTGTACTTCTCGCGCGCGGCGCGCAGCGGCATCGGGCTCGGCGCCAGTATGCTGTGCGTTGAGGGTGCGTGCCGCGAGCACGAGGAACCGCGCTAGAGGGTTACGCGGGACCCGTTCCGCTGGGATTTGGATTCGCAGGGGGAATCGGACGGGAAGGAGACGCCCGCTGGCGGGGCTGCGCGCGTAGCGGTCGTAACGCTCGACGAGGGCGGCTTTGAGACAGCCGAGGTGGTAGAGGATGTCTTGGCCGTTCTGCAAGGAGTACGCGTCAGCATTGAGCGATGGAATGGCGCCGCAAGTGGGAGAGGGATCGTCGTGCTTCGGAGGAAAGCGGTGCTGTTGTTTGGCGTTGTAATCCATGCCGACCTTTGCCGGCGCCTCTTCCCAACCTCCACGGGCGAATTTGGAATTACAAGGTACATTATCTGGGCTGCCTCCCTTTGAAAGTCTCCGGGAATCTGGGCGAAACTCACGAGTACTCGCGCTGGCTAAATTTTCTCGACAAGCTGCACGCCGCCTAACTATTAGGCCAGTAACGCCTGGGTAATCGTCCTAGACAGAGTCCAGCATATCTCGCGCCGTGTCCCTATTTGATGATCTGCGCTTCTGAATTCATCTCTCCGGGTCCTATTCGTCGAACTCCCTAGTCGTTTCTCCCGCCGAATTGGCACTGTCAGTACACTGATTGAACCCCGATGAGCCCCCCAGCCCCCTGCCCACGAACTCGGATAAGCGATCAGCTACTTGGTCCTTGTTTTTTTCTCACCCATGGCTGGTGTTGAGCAGCTCTTCCGCCATGTGTGTCACTGAGTGTCCCGACGGCGAAGCCGTTGAGCATGCCCGTAAGAAACGCAACCCCTCCAGACCACCCTGTCGCGTTCTCCCAGTCGATGAAGACAAATGAGGCGGATGTGTGGGATTTGGCCGCCGGTAGGACCTATTCTGCGAGTTAGCGATGAATGCAGTTGCAATAACCAGAGACACATGCGATAATGATGACCAAAACCCCAACGACGATCATGAACAGCCCAAATCTCTGCAACGTGGGCATGAACCGGTTGAAGAATATCACGGTTAGACAGAAATCACCTGATGAGGACGAAATCCATAAAAATATGCCACGGCTGAGGAAGGCTGATGAGGAATCATGCCTGAGAAGGTGGAGTGAGGCACGCTTTGAACGACGAAACCACACCTGTACAATGAACTCGGGATGAAACATGACATACATCTACACGACGACATTTGCAGGGATCATGACTATTGCAGTGAGGCTGAATATCCAACCATAAAAGTTGATCAGACCTGCCCGAACAGGTCAGCATGTACGTAAAGCACTGAAGTATGGACTCGCCCGTGAAGAAGCCCAACGCTCTTCCGTATTTCCCGCCAACAACCGATGCCCAATGGTATACTAAAAGTCGCGGTTAGCACCAAAATCCTATAAGGCAGATCCTCGAAACACGAAGAAAATGCACACTACTCACCTCCACCTGCACTTGGTATGGAGCTCGCCAAATGCTCGTGGCTAAGAAACCGGAATAGAGGCACGATGCGAGGAACTCGTATATGATACCTGGGGTCTCGCCGCTCGCGACGGCAATGGTAATGGAGCCTCCAAGGGCGACCCATGCGTCATCCATGGGTGGTGGATGCATAAGCGGGAGAAAAATTATGTGTAATGCGAGACAAGACTCACCGATAGTCAGCGCCGTCGCGCCTATAATCAACAGCTCATACTGCCTATCCAGGTCATCCACATGTCTGCTCGCGTTGACTCTGCCCGTACCAGTCTCTCTATTGGTCACAATCGTGGCGTTCTCTTGGTTGTTCTTTTCTGTGTCGACGTCCTTTTCCTCGCGGTACACAATGCGGTCCGCCATGTTGTAGAGGGTGGATCCAGCGGGGCGTCGTGGTCTGAGGGGACAGTCAGCGGGGAGTCGGGGTCGAGAGCAGGACGTCGGCAGGATATCCCATCCCACCGTGCACGGTTTCGACCAAAGACCGGAGTTTGCCGGTGCCCCTTCTGCTCCCAATCATCCTTCGGGGATTTTGAACTCCGAATACTTAGGCTCCCTTGCTGGACTTTCGCACACCTTTGATCCTTTACGGGCATGCGACTGTCCCATGAGATGATTATCACGTCCTGGTTTGATTCAATGCCGACTGATCCCCCTCTGCGGCAGCTGCTAAGTGTCGGTGCCGATCTTAGTCCCACCGGTTCCGGACTGTAACATCGAGCTGACTCTGACGATGCTTTTATAAATCAGCCCACTTTCCATTGCGCACAAAAAGCCCCAAAATCCCACCGATAATGCATCAGAGCCACAACATCGCCTGGGAATCCCTCTTATCGAACCTCGTCTTCATTCGTGAAAACCCCGGGGTCACTCCCCGCCACACAGATCTGTTCCCCCGCGAGCTTCGATCACAGGCGAAATCCCTTACTCATTTCACCCGCACACTGGCGACTGCCATCAGGAAATTCTCCGACACCGAGCGCACAAAATACACGTCCCCCGCCGACGCCGCCCTGTCTCCCCCGACACAAGCCAATTGGGGTTGGGCGCTCTACATGTACCTCTTCTATAATGTCCTGCTCTCGTACCCGGAGCTTCATGCAGACGACCAATACCAGTCCATGGGCTGTTTCTTGCGGCTGCTCGGGATGCAGATGGCGTTCGAGCACTGAGAACAGAAGCGCCGGATCGAATGGGGGCCGCGCGAGACCCTGGAACCCGGCGCCACTATCAGGCCCCTCAGCGACATAAATGCGCTCCACGAGCACTTGAAGAAGTGGTTCTGTGTGCTGTATAGCCACGACATTATGGAACGAATGCTAGGGCGGAGTGTAGACTGGGAGGCCGAGGTCGGGTTGACCGCCGGATACGTGTGGCGGTTGAGTAGAGAAACCGTCGAGGACGGGCAAGGTGGTTGGATTACTCGCTTCATATGATATTTGGATTGTACTCCACGGGAAGCTGATCAATGAGCGGATCCCTCTTTTTTTGTTTATTCTGACACAAAAGTCAAGCAGAGTTAGCCGAGTGGCGTGCCAAAATGGCTTGCGTCGCTTGGCGGAGTTTAAATTGGCTAGGCTTGGACGGGTGGGCGTGGCTTGCGGCGTGGCGTGGCTTGTGCTCGGCTACACTATACTTTCCCACTGTAATGATTTTGTCCATTTCTCAATATTGATACACTGCGAGCTTCCCACTTCTCTATTGTTGTCTCCACAACACCCGGATCCACCTCGCCGCCATCATTGATCGCGCCGGCGACTTTTGAACCAGCGATCTCGTGGTTGTTGAAATGTCGCACCAGTTCCCAACCAAGCCATTTCGTTGTTCACTATCCGCCTCCCCCATCTTCACCACTGTGTCCGCAATACCCTGATCGACTCCGTCGCCGTCATTGATCACATCACTGTCGAACCGTTAACTATTTGGTGCACCGGACCCCAACCAAACTGCCTCGTCGAAGTCCAGATCACCTATCCACCAATATCCTGCATTTCCTTCTGCCTGGTAAAATATTAAACTGCGCTGGATACCGGAGAGGCGAATGGAATGTTTGAGGATACATGCCAAATTCATCCGACAATGTGCATGCGACGACGTTAACCCCATTCTCTCTCCTTCAATTGTGGTTTCGTGCTTCTTCACCATGTGTTTTCTCATTTGGTGAAAGTTTCTCGCCCTCTATCCTCGACCTGTGGCTACATTGGGATATCCAAAGATGTCCACATTGTTGACCCGAACTAAAATTGTGTCCTCGACTTCTCGTGGCTGATATGATCAAGTCTGAATGTGAGAATAAATTCAACACGGAATTTTCAACTTCGAGGTCATCAGACAATGGCAATGACAAACAATTGAGGTACGAGCTTCCTATGTTTGTAGTGTCTCCGAGAGACTAGGCAGCGACCAAGTCAAAATTAATGCACATAAGATCATACGCAACCAGTTCTGTACAGAAATAGACCATTCTTCAATATTTACTCATGCAGAAAGCCAGCCATTCCGCCCGAATGACAAATGATGTTCAACTCTGTTAAGTTGAAGCCAATTTTCATTCAAAGCACGTGCCAGTATGATACCCAGTATAATAGAAGGTCCTTAGAGGCATGTTAGAAGTATCTGAGCCCAATTAATCGATGCCTTCCAGAATTCCTGTTGCAAGCCACCATCCTCGCCGCGTTTGATGGCATCAGACAAAATGGCTTGTGATGCCAATTAGCATGTTCAATTTCACTCAACCTAGCGTCGATTCACCGATATATTGCTGCAAAATGCTAGGATCAAGTAAAATACATATGCGGGCAATGGTATTGACCTCATTACAACATGAATTACTTGACTTTTCGTCACAAGCCGTGTCCACGCCCGATTTGATGGCATCAGGCAGAATGACTTGCGCAAGCCACTTTGTTGCCTAAGCAAAATAAGACTTTCTTGGCTCACCCCGGGTCTTAAAAGGCTCGAGATTATTCAGATGTGTTCACTGGGACAGTTTACAGCCAAGAATTGAGTAATTATGCGGATTGAACCGCTTACGACGATAACCCTAGTCAATGTCAAATAACGATCATCGCAACCAAGAATAGATGTCCAGAGGTTTGATTTCACCTCTTCGAGGCTTTTGGAATCCGTTCAAATTTTCATCTAAGATACCGAAACACTTGTATGGTTCAAAAGTTGAATGAGTTGAACTCTGTTTTATGAATATCTTTAGATAGTGGACACTTCTCCCGAGATTTTTACTACACATGGGGGCTCTGAATCATGGTCTGTCAGTCAAGCATCACAAGCCAGCTGGCTTGCATCTGAGATATGAGTTGTCCTCATCATTTGTCATGACGATGACGAGTATTCCGCAGATATTATAATTATTCGACAAATGATGTCCCAGGTACCTGCGGGGGACGTATAGTAATGTATCTGCCACATAAGATCTAGCACCAGGGTCCTAGATAATTTACAGTGAACGCAAGCCACTTTGCTGATGCCAGGCTGGCGGAATGGCTTGCCAAGCCAACAAAATGGCTTGCAAGCCGAAATGCCGGGCGTGGGCGGGTGATGCCACCAAAATCCACGCCCACGCCTGAAACAAGCCAATCTGCGCGGGCGCAAGCCACATTTGCAAGCCAAAAACGTAACTCTCAAAAGTCAAGTACGCTTCGTGAGATTCCTATATGTACATAGAACACGCACCAGGTGGGTCGAACAGGTGTCAGGTGTATCTCCTCCACATTATTTTGTGGGACTCCCGCGGCCGACACACTCTGCAGATAAATCCACACCCATCTCTGACACGCGACGAGTGCGTCGAATGTTGAAGAACGGGAATGCAACGAGCAACGTACACATGCCCCCGAGGACCTGCTTCTCCGCGGTCGCGGTGGCTTCGAGGCATTCACGAGACGGTCTATGGCCGGTGAGACCGCACTGGGAGATGGTGATATGCCCCAGAGTCGCCGTTCGTGTGAGCCCGAGGAAAGGACAGCGATCGCTCAGCGATATGCGGAGTCGTGATCAAACACACGCGCCCTGGAAAACACGTGGCATGCGGCAGGAAACAATATAAATAGGGATGAATTGAGGACTTGCTTTGTAGATGGTGAAGAATGCGGCCGCACAGGAGATGAAAACGTGTTCGGTGTTTACCGTTCAGAGGATTCAGGGCGAAGAATCGTCTGTGTGACGGAAGCGTAAGTTAACGAGTTCCAACACACTGGGGATTGGGGAAATCGACCACAGAGACTGTTTTAAGCATATTGGAACCACCGAATGCTTGAGCTGAAGCCTGAGGGCGGCCAACGGATGTCCATGGTGAACGAATCAACGATAGAGGAAGAGCAGAGACGCCACGTCTCATGATTTTGTCAATTTTGGAGCCGGCGAGCATTAGTACGACTTTTTGGTGTCTTTCTGGTGAATGTAAGCGACCCATTGCTGGCCCCTTGTGAGTGGTCTCCGCGCACCTCGGGTTCCTGGCAATTATCCAGCGCCATAGACTCTAGAACCTTAATTTCGCTAGATAAACTCGGATCAACTCGGATCCTTCAGATTTCCTCTTGGTAGCGCGCTTCTGGTGCAAATGCAGCGATATCTGCGGTAAGGAGCGACCGTTCAGGAAATGTTCAGGGAAGGATTATGATGTCTCCGAAGTGACTGGATCAATCTCTTCCCCGTCAGCATCTAGGTACCGTCGGACTACTCTCGAGTGGCCGCTACAGAGTGGGGAGAACCCAGCAGAACAAAAGGAGGCATCAACGGGAGCGATGGAAAGTGAGACCTCGTTTATTCCCCGAACTCGCAGGACGCGCCCCATGTCTTGATTTGGCCTTCAGGTTTCCTTTCTTCTAATGGATGTCAGGGAACGCTTCGCACTGAGTGGGTCGTGTTGCGTGGCATGGCTAACCGGCAGGAACATGATTTCAAAAGTCCAATTATTCCCCTTGCACGCGTCGTACCATTTGCTGATATTATAGTCGATATCGGGAGAAACGAGGTAGGGGGAGATAACAAATGTCAAAGTAATGGTGATGCGGAGGCAAAGATTGCGAGTGTCCCCCACAACAGTAGCAACACAAATGTCTCTCCTCGTGATCCTTCTTCTACCCTGGATGACAATGTTTGCACTGTACTGTGTCGTTTCTAGTTACGGGGACTAAATCACATGACAGGGCCGAGGGCCGCTAAACCTGTCCCATCAAAGCAAGCTCGCGATAAGATGTCTGTCCTGGATTTTGCAGGGACAATCAATCATCCTCGAGCGCGACAGACAAGTTATGCGGGGTTTCCTCGATCCACAATCAGATGGGCTCGTCGAACATAACACCTGACTCATATTATAGGGTTCATATTGTTGTAACGTGGTGCTATTAGCCTGATTCTAATCAAGCTTCTTGTCCTGAACATTATATTGCTTGCCACGGTTCAAGGCAACATGGTTGACACGCGGATTGACGTTCAATTCTGTAGAGCACACTTGCTCCAACTAAAAGGAAGCTTCTCGCGTCAGCCTATCACGTCGGCATGAAGCGCTGAATTGCATTGCATGTTCAACCTCTGGAGATTGATGGATCACTGCTCACTATACAACGGCGACTTCTGTTCAATTGCGAATTGCAAATGCATTTTCCACCACCGATTTCAGCGGCCCAGAGTGGTATATAAGAGGGGGAAGAGACCAGATGAGACCCAGCTAAATCGAAATATCCATCCAAGATGAAAACCGCCTTTCTTCATCTCATCCTATGTGTAGCCGGGAGTGTTGCCTTTTCCCAGACAACTGGCACCACCAGCAGCAGCAGGGGCTCGAGCTCCAGCACTCGTGGCGTCACATGTTCCGCTGAATGTCTCGACGCCCATCCCGGTGACCGTCCCCGGCACTGCGATAAACGGCACGATCAGGTTTTTCCCCGACCCCACCGGAGGAACAGATATTCTCATGAGCTGGAAGCTGAACACGCCTTTTGCCGGTGCACTTGACGAGGCCGGCCTCAGCGTGTTCCCTGTATCGCAAGTACATGCGCGGAATCTATTCCCTCGCTGACCAATGATTGCAGACTGAACACCCATTTTACTGCGGCACAGTTGTAGGTCAGTTCTTGAGAGTTCCCTGTCGTGCATGCAACAACTCAGTTGCTTTCCAGGGAGTTCGGCACTTTAGTGAGGCAGAAGTGCAAGCTCTGACCGGCCCAAGCCCGGCTTTCCACATCCCCGGGCCGGAAATCTTCCTGGCGGGTGGGTTTCCTTCCAATGTTACGCTATTTACGCATCCTCTAATCCCATTCGCCGACAGACCCCTCTCCTGAGCAGAAACGTAGGTCCCTTTTCTTAGTGATGTAAAATTTCTGCTGAGATTGGACGTCTACCCAGTTCTCCAAAACTTCATCAATGATTTCGTTGACTCTAATGCCGGCACTGTCGCGATTCAGACCCTCGCGGCGAACCAGTACACCGTCGATGTGTCGTTTTTGAACATTTTGCAGGTACACCACACAGCACTGCAATCCTTTAAGTATCAGCCATCCTAACGATCTGAACAGGTGTCTGGAAGCGTGGACCCGTCTTCCCTGTCGGCTTCCATCACGCTCTATGTCAACATCCCGCTCGCGGGGCGCGTCAGCCTGGCGAAATTGGAGGGCAGCCTAATCACCGGCATCACGGCGAACATCAATGTCGTGTTGGTGCAGGGCACGGCGGTGCTGACGGCGCAAGTCGGGCCGAGCGGGAAACGCGATTTGTTCATTCAGGCGTCCCTCAACATCCAATTTGTCGGGACTATCAAGACGCCGGGCAATTTTAAGATTTTGACGCTTCCGTGAGTCCATTCGGTCGAGAGACATTCCGAGCATCGTTCATTCATTCGTACTCACGCAGGTTCTGATTTACCTTTACTTTATTCAACCTGACTTTTGAGGCAGCTTTACCGCCCAGAGACGACAGGTTCCGCTCCCTCTTTATAAACTTAAAGAATGCAGAAAAGAAAAGAAAAAAATGGTTGATATGGGATGGACAGTGGATACTAGTACTAGTTGTTTGCTTTGTTTTTGGATTTACGGGGAATCATGTGGTTTTTACAAGGGATTATGTGTGGTCGCAAAATACCCACGAGCGGGAGGATGCGAGTGCGTCCTCGGCGTTTGACTGTATCTAAGACATCCTAAGAGTCCCTCTCCGAGACTTAGAATTCACCATTGCCGTCCACGTATTGACCGTCTTCTGGGGCAGAGAGGTTCGAGGTACACCAGCTCATCAATGTCTATCGTACGTCGCTTAAGATCCGGCGACGCTGTTCGCTGGATCTACAAACCTCAATCAATCAATTCCGTGGTCGCGGATGTGCGCGTGTCTTGGGCTGGTCGCGACGGTTGATGTAGATGGGGCGAAGGATGCGTGCGAAGTACATAAAAGGGCGTACTTTTGGACTTACGGAATTGCGGGATTGAGCAAGGTCACGAGCTGGCGCGTGTGCGGGAGTAGATTGAATGAGATGGGATGTGGTTGTGGGTGCGGGTGCTCGTTAATTTGGGTCAGAGGGAAGGTCCCGATACAATGTTTAAGGTGTAAAATCCAGCTCAGCTGCACCGTATCTTGAATTGCTAATCAGCGAGCCTACCAGAACGTAGTTGATTTTGCGATGCGTATGAATATTTTAAACTACACGATACCGCATAGACAGGGACACACGGTTATCTCGTCCAGATCTAGATTATCTATCGTCTGGAGTCGGGTCGGGACGAAATCCCGCTGCTGGACATGGATCTTTGGCTCACAGACAGGAGATTTGAAAGCGGGAGGAATCTTGGTTCAGTGGCGGCGGGCTTCACGATAAGTAGTTGAATAAACCCCCTCCCAATATCGATACGACGCAGGCAGGGACGTTAAGGGATTAAACAGAAAGTGAGCGAGCATGAACGGTAGTGAAGGAAATAATCGGGGATGGGATTGACGGCTCTTCATGTAGATTGAATGAATGAATAAGAACGCATACGGATCATCAAGGGGTCGCGGGCGAGGTTTGGGGCCGTTTGGGGTACAGTCCATGCATGCTCGATTTTCGGCCATTCGATTTTACTTCTGTCTCGGACACGGAGGGGGTTGGAAGGAATGATTAATTGAAGGAATTAGGAAGGGTGCGATCGCGGAAAGCGCCGTGCCAGGCGTAAAGCAACTTGAACGGAAGCACGTTGAAATTTGAATGGCCGGGCGTGGTCGCGTGATCGCGGGAATTCGATCAACGATCGCATCATTGATTGCAAAGCAACGGGCGCCGACGTTAGCTGAGCAGCACTGGCAGCCACCTTACATCGCAGCTGGGGTATTTAACTCTCACTCCTCCCATTTTCCCGCCTTTCGCGGCGCACGCCGTTCGCACGTCCCGCTGCTCATAGCCCTAACGCAGCCTAACGCCCGTCTGCGGCTCCGCCATCCGTCTTCGTTCTCCCCCGCCATTCCGCTCGACGTCCGTTTCCCCGAGCGTGTCTCCGCCATCGTGCCCTCGACGTGCGCCGCGGCCATTCCGTCCCCGCCTCCTCGTGCCCGTGTGCCTATGCGACCACAGGTACTTATCGACGAGCACGGGCCGGGGCACAGGGACCGGACGGGGACGCTGTTCGCGCCACACGCCGCACATCGCGCTGCACGGAGATGTCAGCGCGCGCCGCTCATCTATCATTAACCACGCACATACTACGCACGCCGCTCATTGACGCCGCCTTCAGAGCATCCCGCGTCGTGCTCAAACCATCCCGCGTCGGCGTCCCCTCCGACACCGGGGAGGTGCGCGGAGCACAAAGACAAAGCAGGCGTGGACGTGGAGGACGAAGATATGCGTGGGGACGAGGACGGGATACGTGCCTCTCCCTCCATGGAAGTGAGCGCGGTGTATTCTTTTGACTTGTCTCTCTGTGCGTCTCCGTCTCCGTCTCGCCGCGGTCGCCGTCTCCCATTCTCGCCTCGGGGAGGGAGAGGACGCGATGCGCGCATGTCTGGCCCCGGGCCTGCGTCGTCCCTCATCCGTCATCCGTCTGTCTTCGCGCCGCACGAGCAGGGCGGGCGGGGGGATGGAGATGGTCGAGGGTCTGGAGCCGCGCGCGCACCGTATGCGTGCACTTTTTACACTCCGGGCGTGGTATCCTCTCCGGCCTCGAGCTTGAGGAAGAAGGGGGGACCCAGCGTCCCGTGCCGTACTCGCCCAAGTCCCACTGCGTGCGCCGCTCATTGACGCCAACCCGTACCCGCGCATTTCTAACTTCGTCCGTGTTCTAGCTCGCTATCGGGATGGATTCGGATTCCGAGTTCCACTAATTCATCATGGCGTGCCGCCTACATAATATTGTAAGTATTATCCGCGGGGCGCTACCTGTAGTTACCTGACGTGGGTTTCCTCCTAGATTATTTGTGTCCTGTTCCACGGCTCCGGGTAAGCGCACTGTACCCGCAGACTGCTATGATACCACGCGCTCATTGGCTTAGACTCGGAGCGTACCGTTGAGCGGCACTCGGTCCCTTGGTCAAAGGGAGGTCAGTATTCGATTCGCTGGGACAGTATCATGAAAGTAACCACGCACACGCACAAGTCGATTAATTGGTACTGGCGCCATTGAACCCACCTCTCAGATCTCAGGTTCGATCAAGCATAGATGTGTGAGCAAGAACTGGAAGCTGAGGGCGGGATATTTTATTTAGAATTGACGAGCGTGCAGCGATCTCGGGGGCGGGTACGGCTTCGAGGGGGCGAAGATGAGCAGAGGGTGGATCCGACCCGGAAATATAAATTAAAAGAGACTGACCGTATCTGGTGCGGCGCGAAGGCAAAGGACTCGGAGCAGAGACGGCACGGGGATGGGTGAGGAGTGGCAATCATAAAATGGCAAACACGCTCCACGAGTTGTAAGTAATTCTGTTGTGCGGGCTGAGATATTTGGGATACGGCGCACTTGATGCCGATTGGACGCCGGACGAACATAAATTGGTGAGTTCGGGTCGGAAGATATTGTGCGTGAGAAGAACCTCCCCAAATGCGTAGGAGGTCGGAGCATACTCCATCTTCCCGGAAGAGAATTTGGGAATCGCTTGTAACAAAACAGACACGCTGCTTGATATATGGGCTAGAGTCAGGCCGAGGGGCGGGAGCAAAAGAAGAGAAAGCACCCGAGTGCGAGTTTGCGGGCCGACATAGGAGGCTGATTCTCGTCCAATCGCGGAGGTTTGCTATGTGTGTCGGATACTCGTGACGTAGCGTCGAGACTGCAGTGATACGTGCCACAACGAATTGTGCCGGAATCAAGTAACGGCCGCATTAGACTTGCGGAGTGGAGTTGTGGGTGTGAAGCTTCTGAAGAAGTCGAGCAACAAGGGTTAATGCAGCTGTGTCCAAGATGGTCCGAGAGAGGTACTGACATCGCGTCAGATAATTTGGGTAGGTAGGTAGGTAGGTAGCATTACACGGCACGGTCCCGCTTAGGAACGCCGGTTTCGAGAAGTATCCCGGAGTACTACAGGCAAGTTATGTACTCCATCGTCCCCGACCTCTAAATACCTCCCGAGCCGAGCTCACGCACCCAGTCTCCTGTCACGCGGTAGAACCCGGTCGATATCTAGAAGCAAATGTGTTAACTTAACATTGTCACCTTCGTTCAAACAGCAGGGCGATACACAGGGGTAGCATAGAAAACCTCAAGAACTTCATACGCAAATGTAGCCACAAGAGCGAATGTTGATCTTTCATAAATCATGGATTTAAAGAACTCAATTAAATTTTGTTCATCCATGAGTGGGCGCAGGATTGGTGCAGTTTTGAACAGTTGTTCCAGGAAAGCCAAGCGAGTCGCGAGGTTGAGCTTGAGCGCCGCGGGCGAGGCAGTCATGGCCGCGGACACTGTGCCCAATTTATTGGGACGTACGGGTGAGGTAAATCTATTAGCGGTAAGGCAAAGACGTACGGAAGGCAGTTGATCGAGTGATGGTGCGGCCCCTTAGCCAGCACAGGCATAGGCAACCAGCGATGCTCCAGCGCACAGGTGACTGTGGGAGGGAGATGCCACTTCGTGACGCAAAGCGGAGTTAACCTTACACCTGGAACGGGACCACCTGCATATATAGTTAGACGAAGGCGCAAGAACCTGAGAACAACCGGCGTGCGGCCGGTAAGGGCAAGTTTACAGCTCTTTGCAGAACTTCGGGCGCGCGGCCGAATCTTTTGCCTCTTTGGGCGCTTTTGATCGATTTGAGCAAAACCGCACTAAGTACCGAGGTGGAATTGGTGGGTAAGGACCGGGGAAGTGGGGGACAGTTGGAGGCAATTGGCGATACCAAAGAGGACTAGGTGTATTACGGGCGGTGTTTGAAGTGCCCGAGTCGCGGTCGGCTGGGAGCAGAAAATCCCCAATTGAATTTCTTGGCCTCGCAGTGCAGAAGAATAACCTCAAGGAGGCCTATGATAGCAGGGAGGTGTACAATTTAACCTAGAAATCAGGACATCGGACGTCAAAATTAAATTGCGCCAAGATTCCGGGAACACCGACGATGCGAACTTAGGACCAAAGTCACGGAAGGACCGAGGTTCATATGTGTGGTGCAGCTCGACTGAAGCACCAAGATTTATCATTTGAATGAACGAGCGCGTCTGAGACCCACAGACTGCAGACTTCAGAGATGTGCATGGCAGTCGAAAGGAAAGCTGTCATGGATTAGGTCAGCATTGGCGGCGATCACAATTGCGGGTTGTAGATTTCTCGCTAATTTCTGTCCCTTTTGGCTCCGTGGGTAGGGTTTTTTGGGATCCCCGTAAGGCCCCCAGTCACTACCGTTACACTTGGTCCGTTTTTCATCCCCAAAACGTGCTGTTTTACTCTAAGAAATTTGCCTTTGGGCGGCTGTTTTACTGTATTCCGGACGAAGATTTTGGGGTAAGATGCCGATTTATTCTCAGACCGTCCCTAGGCCTGAGATTTATTTTTTTCTGCCGGTTGGACTCCTAATACACCCCAAAAAAATCTCGCGCTCCGCGCGATTTGTGAGGCCGGGATCGCCCCTTTCGGAGTCAATTACTCCATTCTGCGGACGGGTTGGGGGGTCATTTTTGGGCCTTGATTTACTCTATCCTGGACCAAATGTAGTGACCGGGGGCCTTCCCCGTATGTACGGTTTCGATGACGTATGCAGCCGCATTTTCGACGGGTATTACGAGGACCCCAGAAAATCCTATTCGAGGCCAAGTCCCGAAAATCTTGGATTCCCCAGTTTTGTCCGGACACATTTTGGTCGCTTTTGGCCGGTTTTTGTCCGGACACGCCCTAGCCTGCTGACATAGTGGTCCAAATGCTGTAATTTCCGCCTCCCACGACCTAAAAATGCTCAGATTTTCTCGGTGCTCTTATTTTCACCCCATTCTTGACCGATTTGAAGCATCTCCGCTCGAATTTCCACGGAGATATGCACCCGACCGTGTTCTTTGGCCCAAATTTCCTCGACCCACCCCCCAGTTTTTGTCCGGACAGGACCTAGCATTTCGCCCCTCGAAGGCCATATTTTGTCCGTTTAGGACCCAGGTTCGAGGTCCCAAAATCGTAAATTTGTCCGGTACCGGACCTAGCCTCGAAGGGAATTTTCCGGGGTCCCGTATTACGGTTGACGGTAGGGCACATGCCGTATCGTCAGAGAGCGGGGTCAGAGGCCCGACGGGATGGTACGGGTGCCGAATTACGGAACCCGTATAATCGTCAATTACGGTTCGGGTCAGCAGGTTCAGCCCTAGCGAGATCTCAATCGCCTTCCCGAAAACGGGGATTACCTTCCACCGTTTCCTCGGTAATGAGATTCAGAGCAAATTTCCTGTTTGCACCATGCCAGTTCCACTCACCCTCCGCTCTGAAAACATGCAGCGAGATCGAGGGGGATCTGGGTCACTAAAATGACCGGCAATCCGGCAACTAAAGCGTGGGAATCAAATTTGACGGCCGGCAATTTTGGATCCGATTAGTTCATTTTGTCTGCGTGATGTCCGTTCCGCAACGGGCTATGACCGTTAACGCATACCATAAAATATACGCCAAGAGTGCGTAAAAGGTGAGGATTCGATTTGCCTACTCTTCCGTCTTGTAATATTGCATTCATGGCATCTGTTAGCAGTTCAGCTACTCACGTTCCTTCAGCTGACGACTCTACCCCACTTGACCTCCCTACTTCACCTGGTCGTGGACCTTCCGCCCTTCCCGAAGATAAGGCGGAGGAGCTACTAAAAAATTTGGAGGACAACTGGCAGGTATGACTCCCTTGAAGTTGCGCTGATATTCAGAGGCTCAAATGAGCCTGACTGGCGGCAGGATGATCCAGAAAACCCGAGGAATTGGAATGTCGGGAAGAAATGGACGACAACAGCTGTGGCACGTTGCATAGAGTCATTCTTCGAAGCACCGGTGAACTGATCGTTGGTACAGGTTGCATTATATACCTTCGTGAGCCCCTTGGGGTCGAGCATCATGGCTCCGGGTCTGCCACAGATCGCAACCAAGTATGGCATTACGAACGAAACAATCATAGCTATGACTCTCTCCATCTTCCTGTTATCCTTTGCGATCGCCGTGAGTCATATGCCTTAAACGATATGATTGCTCATGAGTTGATAAATTTGCAGCCTTTATTTCTTGCGCCACTTTCGGTCCGTGATTCGTCCAAGGGCAATCTGCAGACGGCTGATGTGTTCTGTATGCTGTAGGAGATGTATGGACGGTGCGTGTCACTTCAAAGATTTCTGGATAACCCATTGATACATTCAAAAGGCAATGGGTTTGTCGGTCCTTGGATGAGATCCTTCCTCGCTAACGGCCATTAGGTGTTGCACATCGGAAATCTGTTCACGATAGCATTCAACATCGGGTGCGCTTTCGCCCCGACTACGGGCGCCCTCCTTGGTTTCCGATTCCTAGGTAAGCAGTTTACATTCGCCGTTGGCGCCATCCAGGATATTCACGCTATTTGTAGTTGGATTATCTGGCAGCGCTCCGATAGCATGCGGAGGAGGTGTCATAACTGACCTGTTCTCTGAACGCGATCGCGGTGCCGCCATGGCCATTTACAGTCTAGGCGCGTGCTCATAGTTTACCCCATGCAACTGAATCTCATCGGTGATTTCAGGCCCGCTCATTGGGCCCGTTGTTGGGCCGATTGCAGGAGGTATGCAGCGTGGATTTTCTCCGGACTTTATTTAGATATTCTGCCGCACCAGGTTTTGTCATTGAAAGCATTGGTGTCAGATGGATGTTCCTCATCGTCGCGGGTCAGTCCATCCGAGTTTCTACCATAATTTGAACACTGGACTAAATTATAACGCACTATCTAGCTTTGGGCGGTGTCGCGAGCGTAATTGGACTCCCTTTGCTCAGGTAAGTCAGCGCAAGTCTATAAACTGTCTGCTCATCGTTGTAATAGGGAGACGTACTCTCCCGTCATCCGGGTCAGGAAAGCTGAAAAGGCTATTGACCCCGAGAAGGTGGCTGGAAGGCACCCTGTACTCCTTCGTGAACACCAGAGTAAACTGCATACTCTGTGGATCAATCTCAGTCGACCGGCAATTCTGCTCTTCGGCAGTCTCATCTGTTTCATGCTGAGTCTGTACATGGCATTGTGAGTCACAGTGCACATTTACATGGGTACCCACTCATACATTCCATGTGCAGCATCTACGGAATTTGTGAGTTTGACCTGTTCCCGGCGAGCTCGCACTGATAATTGGCAGACTATCTCATGTTCACGACATTCGACAGTGAGAATCAGCGTCGTTGACATCTATACTGCATTTTTATTCGATTCACCAGCTCTGTTTTCACAGACATACGGCTTCAGCACGGGCATTGGGGGCCTTGCGTACATTCCTCTGGGTTTGGGATTTATTTCCTGTAAGTGCACTTGCGAAAGTTCGCCCCGTACTGAATGAGCATGCAGCTACGGCATTCAGCGCGAAGGCCGGGGACAAGATTTACCACTATGTTCGTTGATGCTTCTGCGGCGCCGTTCCCCGGGTAGCTGACATGTGTGAACGCAGCTCTCGAAGAAGAACGGGGGGAAGGGAGAGCCGGAGATGCGCGTCCCCTCGTTGATCGCGGGCTCGTTCTTCGTTCCTGTCGGAGTCTTGTGAGTACGCAGCCATCTCACTCCGTGATTTCCTGATGCCGTTTCGCAGCTGGTATGGTTGGTCCGCTCAGGCGCAGCTCCATTGGATCATGCCGATGATCGGTGTGACAATATTTGGGTTCGGTACGTCCTGAATCATTGTCAGCGCATCATCTTCCCACCTCAAGTGGCAGGCATGATGGCCTCTTTGTACGTGCCTGCTTTCCACTGTGTATTTTGAGTTGGCGATCTCAAAGCCTCGCCACCTAGCTTGCCCATCCAGTTGTACTTGGTTGATACATTTTCGTATGCGGCAAGCGCAGTAGCCGCAGCCTCCGTAAGCTTTCGGCCTCTCCTTTCACATGCGTGTTTTATTCCGTAATCCAAGGTTTTCCGTTCCATGTTCGGCTTCGGATTCCCCCTCTTCGGACACGAAATGTTCCAAGCCCTTGGGACTGGCGGAGGAAACTCATTGCTCGCAGGCGCGTCTCTTTGTTTCACTATGAATGCCTCTGTAATCGCTCCTCAATAGGATTGGCCATTGTTCTGGGAATCCCTTTGTACGCCTGCTAATTCCCGTCATGAATCAACGGAAACTGACTTGTCTTTATACCGACAGCCCCATCTATCTTTATTACCGCGGCGCCGCCATGCGAGCCAGGAGTAAGCTGGCTCGATGAGCCGAGAAATGAAGGACGAGAAGCGGGTGCGATTCGCACGCCGGGAATAGTTGCGTGGGCACAGGAGGCAGAAGGCTGTGATCCGAGTTCTTCCGTATAATTTGGGATCACGGATCAATGTTCATTCGGCCGGCGTACCGTTTCTTCCGTCCCACGGTCGTGGTGGTAGGAGGCAACTCGTTCTTCAGCCATCCTCATCTCATTGAATGCTGCCATTCCACTTTCGACTCCGTCGGACTTCCTTCAAACCCCCATCCCCAAAATCACTCGACATCGCTATTTTCATGACTCAATGACACAGACCGCTTTACCGACTGATGAGCTCCAAGCCACACCTCTACTGGCAGATAACATCTGCTGTTGGGGCAACTGAACAAGAGGTGCCCTGCTTTCTGACAGTCAAAGCATTTCTTCTTTCCCTGTCCTCCCTTTTCCCAGCAGTCCTTGGTTATATAGCCAGTCCTCTGGCAATTACCCCAGCACGACCTGTCTTCAACGTGGAATGCGGCATTTTCCGTCTGATCGGAACTCGGTTTGCCTCTCCTCAAGCATTGCTCCGGTGATGTCCGAAACCGAGGTTGCCAACTGTAGCACAAAGTAACGCTGCGATGCTGGAACATGAGTTGTCCAAATTGAATCATAAGATGTCGCTGTCCTCCAACTTTGCTCCAATAGCTTTGAGTTTAGTTGCCGGCTTGAGAATCCCGGAAATATATTTCTGGATCGGTTTGGAGTCATCATGGGAAAACGCGTAGAATTGCCGCTTTTAGCGCAATTCGATTCGCACGGTTGTCCGTCTCGGAAAATCTTCGATAGAGCCGTCCAGGCCTCTGGGCCTTTTTTGGCGTCCAGAATGTAGTGGAACTTGTCACTGTCCACGGCGAGCCCGATAGCAATTAATCCTTCATCAGCCCTTGTGTCCCAACTGTCTTCTGCCGGTCGTGTAGAGGGCCTTTTCTCCGTTCCCCGAACACTGGCAATATTCCTTACTCCACAACCTTGACCATCAAATTTGGAGCCTGCAACTTGAGTCTGACTCATCCCACATAAGATTATCCCGCCGCTTCAGCACGACTTCTCTGTTCTTTTCCGATGGATTCAAGCGGCCCATTTGCGGCCCCTCGCGTCCGTGATGACAGATGGGACTTCGGCTCCGACGCCGGAGCACGGGGCGGATTCCTACGCGACGGTTCCTTCGCCGCCGCATCCACACGCCCCCGCCCGCGCTGCGTCCCATCCGCCCACCACTTTCCAGCGGACCGTCCCGCCCACCCCCCGAGGACGTCTACTCGCGCGCTGCCCTCCCGCGCGCACGCCCCCGGGTATTCCTCCATCCCTCCCCGCCCCCGCTCCGCCACGCCACTCCCCGGGCCCTCGCCTGCTCCGCATTCTAGCGTTGAGGTTAAAGTGGCTGCAGCGGAAGATGCAGCTTCATAGGCGACTGTTTTCGAACTTAGATGGATGTGTAGGATTCTCAACCCGTCACCGGTGTGTCTTCCAGCTCTAATTTACCGCTCCTGATATTCCCTGCACAGCTCGCGCCTTCACCACTAGACCTTCTAAGCTCTACCTACACGAACGAATAAATCCCGACGCGGAGGCCCTAGAGTGAGATCCCCGCTGCAGGTACGTCGTTGAGATTGGCAACGCTCTCCAATTACTTATCGCAGCATCTTCGCCTGTGTCCACTCACGAACCATGGTTCTTTCCCCATCCGTTTTTTTCCGAGCGATTCTTCCACCGTATGTTCAAATGCTCGCGATCCACCGGCGGAGTTGGCGGCGCGGTTTAGTATCACTGGTTCCTTACGAGCGTTGTTTCCATTCGGTGCATCACTGTCTCGTTAGCTTCCCTTGCTCTCGCCGAACCCGCGACTTTCGACTTCCGCTGCGCCCGCGTTGTATTTCGGCAGCTCAGGAATACCGCGACGGACGACCGATTCCCGCGACGCTTGTAGCGTTCTGGATGTCTTATCCCGTCGCAGCGCGTAGGAGGGTCTTAAAGGGGTGAGATTTTGAGGGCGCAACCATTCAATGAGTTCAAATCCCAAGGTAAGCGCTCTTGATCCCCATCATTCCTTCGGCGTTTCTCCCACCCAGACGTCCGAATTCGTGGCAGAGATGGCGCCAGCACGCGTACTATTATCATTTCTACACGACGTGCGTCGAGGTCCACTCGGGGCGTGATATATTCTTCTACCTGCTGCTGCTGTTCCTCTCCTCTCTCGACGAGTGTGCTCATTGTATGGATGTGTCCGATCATCTTGTGGTCTGGTTTGTGCTGCCACGCTCTGTATCTGGCATTCACCTGATCTTCCGCTGTGTTTATCTGCGATTCTCCACTCTGGGAGCGCCGTCTCAGCGGCGAATCGGGATCAAACGGAGGACTCCACCGCGGTTTGAGTATTGTGGCTGTCCACAGCATCCTGCTGCTCTCTTCCGACTCCCTGGGAGCTCCTCTGTATCCGTCTGTGAGTTTACCTCGCCTGAAGAAGGTCGAGCGTCGATCTGCGATTCACGTTGCTCTCGTCTCGTAGTTGAACGGCACATTCTCTATTAGCGTTGTTTGGACTGGCTTGTCTGGGCCTCACTCCAAACACCACGTTGGCCCAAGCTGTCGCTGACAGCCTCGTAAGTGATATTACAAACTGAAATATGCATCTCAAAACCGGGGCGCTCAGCACGAAGCATTTACTGCCGGCATTGACTGCGCACGGCTACAGTGACATCGCCTCTCGCTGTACAGACGACGTTCCCCAGCTGGGGATTCTGGATTGAGAATGGCGCCGCCACGATGGTAATCAGTTTTTCCACTGGAAGTTTCATCACTTACTCCATCACGGGGCACCTCGCGTCTGCCAGAGGACGGATGCTCACGCCGTTCGGAAATCTCACTGTTTCATGGCGAAATGTTACTGGACCCCTGACCATTGACATGGTGCTTCCGGTCGGTATTCATGCGTGTTCCCTGGAGGCGTAAACGCCATTGTAGCAGGAGGGGATGATATATCCACGATTCCGGGGGTCATCATTAGTAACCCTTCACGCCGCGGAGTCCCCATGCAGGTGACTATCGGCTCGGGAAGTTACTCATTCTCGGGCGGTTCCTGATTTTATGCTCGCTGTTTCATTGTTAAAGCTACGTACCTGTACCTTGCGATCTCCACACATATTGAGCGGTATTCTGGTGGTAAGTATTACCGGACGAAATTCGCCAGCCGGAGAATTCAATTCCGACTGCAAATGAACCCATACTCTTTTTTTGCGTGAATGAGAAGGCTTTTCTGTCTCCCATAAAATCTCTGGACTCGCAGCGAATTCAAACCACCGCCATCATCAAGCCGCCATCAATATGGTACTGTTTGGTCTCACCAACACATCCAAACAGAACGAAACATTTCGCCTTCCTTGCGCCTTCCGTTTCTGCCGCCATGACGGCTCTGGCGCCGGACCTCATTGACAAGCCGATGGCCTCGAGCAGATCAAGTCCTGTGCTCCTTCCGGTGTGTCTGTTGCTCCGTGTCAACGCCGCCTCTGGTTTTCCAAATTGAACCCAAAACTCAGGCTGAGTGTCCGCGCCACTGCCATCTTCTTCCGGGCTTCTCCGCAGCTAGACGGTCTTCATGGTGGGATCACGTCCAACATTGCAGAATATGGCCCGCTTGGATCTCTTGGAAGGCAGCAGATCCCCAGTTCATCTCTCCTTGAGGCTTCGACCTCACCACCTCCCTCTTCTCCAATATCCTTCTTCCACCGAGGGCCAGTGAATCCATCATTATCACCTCGTAAAATTAATCTGCTTCGCCGGATCGACCCCAGCGTTTATCCTTAAAGCAAATGTATCCTCCACGCACCGCTACAGCTCTGTTGGTCATCGCAAGTGCGCTCCCGGTAACGAGCTTAGACAGTAGTAGTACGTACAAGTATGCCCGAGCTCTCGGAATTCTATTGACTCATTGTGACCTCGAATCCCAGCTGCCAGCATTTCCAACACCTCTGGGGTCCCAACCAGTACCTCAAGCTTAATCAAACTCATTCTACCGGCGAATATGATAATATGCGCTCCGGCCACGATCTCATGGGAGGCACAGTTTCCAGTGGGCGCAAAAATGAATTTGACCCTACTCAGGCGCGTCCCCGTCCAAACAATCGCCGAAGGACTCGACCCTTCACCCGGAACATATACGTGGGCTAGCGTGAACGTCACTGCAGGAGTCTACAGTCTCCAAGCCTCGATTTTTCTCCCTATGGGAGCTTTGGAAGGCTGGGCTACATGGGTCACCGTTGTGAATGGAACGAACACCTCCTGCCTCGCAGCCGCGGTCCATTCATCTGCTTCGACCGGAACGTCGTCCACGAGCCCCCCCGCCACTCTCACGACCACCCCCCATACATCAACTGCACCACCCACCGCCTCCAATCCGACCAACAAACGCGCCTCAAAGACCAGCCCCGGAATCATTGCAGGCGCCATTGTGGGCGCTCTCGCACTCATCGCCGCCGCCTTCATCGCGTGCCTCTGCGTATCCCGGCGCCGATTCCAACACCTCCACGACAGTCCTCAGATTGAAGCTCGGACCCTCCCAGTCCCTCCGTTGCAGGCCGGGGATGCAACGACCATGGCGCTCGACCGCCCCGTTGCGCTAGGCGTCGTGGAATCGCAAGAGGCCATGCTGCTGAAGGCGGCCGGGCTCCTCCGCCGAATGGCGCAGCAGTTGCGCAAAATAACCGAGCGCGTGGCGCTCATGGAAGTGCAAATACGGATGAACGACCCTCCACCAGGGTACACTCAGGGACCGGCATCTTGACTAGGATTGATCATCCGTTACGGAGCGGTTCTGACTAGTATAATATCGGAGTTGAACGTGGGACAAACGGAATGATTGAAAGTTGACACTTTTGGATCGATGGCCACCTTGGTGATTCCATTATTCACATGATGATGATCGCCAGCAAGTCGTTGGATTTACATATCGAGAAGTCTGACATGTGCGACCAGTTTCATAATTATCTTGAGGTCGGCCGAGCGGTGAACACGAATCGAGCTCGAACCACAGATCTCAGATCCGACGAAGAGATTAGCAAATTTAGATTGAATCGTAGATTGGTGTGGGAAAGAGGGGAAAATACAGCGAGAATGCGATGTAGGTAATAATAACCCTTTTAGTAGAACGTTCTGGGAATGCAATGAGAAGTTGAAATGGTGCTCGGGAGGTCGGCCCGGTTATCCGGCTGTATCGGCTCCTTCCGCATCAGCGCGGCACGTCTGCGGCACTGCCACGTTTCCTATCTCCTCTGCTCCCCTCACCATGCGATCCTAGTCCTCATCGCTTGTAATTTCGCCTGCAGTATTCCACGCGGCTGCGGGCTGGTACCGCTTGGATCCACTCTCACCAACGACCCGGGAGTGCATAGAGTCTTGAATTTTTGCGATGCTCTGTCTTTTCCGCGGTCAAGACTATGCGAATTATGTATATTCCTGGACCTAAATCACTCAGAATCCAATTTGGACGATGATCTATGTGGCCCCTGACTTTTATCTGGTACCTTGAATCGCTATCCACACGTCCTTCGCCCTCCCTCTGCACCGTACATCATAAAGGGAGGCAAGCTATCACATCTATTCTTCAGTTTGGTCCGCTACCCCGGGGAATTGGCCCCCCATAACATGACTCGCAGGTTCCAATCAAGTATGATGTCTCCGTTTTTATAAAGTTCTACGCTATGAATACTCTACTCGATCAATAATTTATGGTCCACAGGCTTTCACTCGGCTCTTGCTCAGCAATTCGCGCAACCGCCGCTGAAATCCTTGTCGTCTGTTTACAGGTCAGGATATATCTCAATCAAACATTCACCTCACTCACCGAAACAGTCCCCACAGCCCTTTCCATTCGAAATAAAAATGCCATACGTCTGCTCCGTAAACAGCAGCCCATTAATCTTGTTCTTGCTCTGGTCCGCGCAGGCTCAGCGCGTCCTGCCTTGTTTTCTCCTTGTCGGGCTTCCCGCCGGTCTTGGAGGCGAAGTAGACGCAGCAGTTGCCGTGGCACGCGGTGTTGTACGCGACCGCCGGCGCGGCGAAGAGGTCGTCGGGGTTACTGTAGTGGCAGACGTTGCTGTCGGCGGCCCAGGCGGAGGACCACGTCGCGGGGTCGGTGAGGGCCTGGCAGTCGGAGAAAGTGGCTGGGGAGGGGAGGAATAGGAATGGAAGGGCGGGGCCGGAGTAACGTCGGAGTTACCGTCTGATGTAGTGCCGCAGTGGACGCCGACTTGGGCGAAGACGCCCGGCGCAGCGGCGAGGGTGATGAGGGTGATGAGAGCGGAGGACATGTGTGGAAAGTGATTTTGTTGTTGAAGATGCTGTAGTTGATTATGCTGCTTCCCCTCGGTGCGTCCGCTTTTTATACCTTTCTTTCCATCTGCATGTTGACTGCCTTCGTTGGATGAACGCCTCCCCTCTTTGATTCACTTTGCGACAGACAGTATCTCCCTACCGTCGTCATCTCACCGATTGCTCAACTTCCAACTGGAGTGAAGCCCTGCTCTCCACGCCGTTATCCGTGGTTGCTACGACCCCAGATCTGCTCCCGTCTCCCGTTGGCGGGTCAGTGATTCAGGGCGGGCAGAGTCAAAGCACATCATCTCGTTCGTTGCAACGCTCAACGGTACCTCCATTCGCGAAGATGATCCGTTCGAAGCCCTCCCATAGCGAATGGTGCTTGTTGACGGATTTCATTACTGCGGCACCGTTGACTTCTGCGCCATAAATAGCTTACAGACAACTACGCGATGGTATTTGCGGTGGAAGTCCTGTCCACGCAATTCGTGGACGCCCCTGCGGTACCTGGTAAAAGAGGCGAGCCCCGCGCCTAATGCTCAATCCTGGTTCAAGAAGACGGGTAAATCGCCAGGTTGGTAGAGGAGAAGGATCTTTTTTAGAGATGAAGTAAAGCTTAAGGTGCGCCGCAGTCAATGCTGTCCAGCTGGACACAAAGCCGGCACGGTCCACGTCTACAGTCCCTACCACAGCTGGACTATTGCTGCGAGAAAATGGTTTGTAGCTCCTTGGTTGCGATTCTCTGGCGCGCATCGTTGACGTGAATTGTTCATTTCAGCGGTAGGGAATATGCATACGTGACAACCGGACTTGGAGAATTCCGGATAGTCTTCGCAGTCGGACTCCACTGTGACGACTTGCAAATGGTTGGGACCTTCGTTGCTCTGGCTGCAGCCTGTACAATACTTTGACTACGATACTACAGGTCTAGTCGCCCTCCGTGAACTTCTCGATGTTGAACTGCATTTCTGACGACTATAAAGGGATCTTTGCACCACCGTATTCCTCAACCCAAACCACAACCCACGAATCCAACCAACTTAACGAATTTTCAACTTGACGACTCTCCCACGAATCTCCCCAGTACTACTACCATGCACTCTCTCGCCATTCTCCTTGCCCTCAGCATCTCGGCGTCCCGTGCCCTTGTATTCCCGTCAAACATGACCGCACGTCAGCACCAGACTTGTATTCATTGCGGAACTACCAGCGACGGTCAGCGCCTTCGCGTGTTGCTTTCCCTCTCCAGCGGATTCTGACGCTCTGTGCAGCGACGCTCTCGGATTGTCAAGTGCTTGTGCAGCCGGACACGTGGAACGCCGCATGGGCTGCAGGCTCGAATGTCTGCCAGTCGGTGGTCTATGTCTTTTTTCCGCGGCGCACTGACGCTGCTTCAGTTGGTCGAGCGCGACCCCCGGTTGGTACAACCAGAAGGCATAAAACCTCGCGTGCCATGGGAACTATATGTCTTCACCTGCTCATCCGTTTCTATGTGGCTTCAATATTGACTCCGCTCTGGAGGCTGCGCGTACTACTCCGTGTACCCCGGCAGAGACGCCACCTTTGACCAGGAGTTGATGCGCCAGCGCGGTGAGTGGCCTCCCCACGAAATAACTGGAAGGACCGCTGAGTCCGCACAGCCCAAAGCCTCCTCGGCTGCGGTGACCAAGCCGCCAATAAGATCAACGGCCTCGAGATCACCCGCGCAGACCGCTCGGGGGTCTGTCTTTCTAATGGGAAGGGGTGCGGCGATTGCTTCGGTGAGTTGAGTTCGGCGCGGGAGGAGTGGTGCGGATTGAGCTGACTTGTTTGGTTTGCAAGATGATAGTGATTTTGCCTCGACCTGCAATTGATACTCTGCTGGACGAATATAATAAATGTATTTTTATGAGTGATGGTAGCACCCCAATCAAGGAGCATGTGATTATGATCAAATATATTGCAAGGCGAACCATGCTAGCATCGAGTATTCGTGAAAAAGGATTTCATGTGGAATACGGCGAGGCAACCCACTCGTGTGGATTCGGGTGCTGCGGGTAGACTCGGATCAATGTGGCTGTGCAATGTCATCCTTCCAACGGCCATCTGGATTCTGGACTGCGATTCGAGGCTGGTGGTGAAGTCCAAGCGGTCTTGAATCTCTACACGTTTCACCTCCAGCCTCCGTTACCCCCCAAACTTTCTCTTTATCAACAGTGCTGGCAGTGCGAGCTTTTGCTCGATCATCTGCAGACTGCTCCTGTATATTCAAGCGCGCCAAGCAATTTTCCGGTCCTATTTGACACTCAGAGCTGATGCTGCTCTGGTGCGACCCGCGTCGCGACTTGGTACGTGGCGATGTACTGTTAGAATGACGGTTTCAAGTGGGAATGTTTAGCAGAAGACCCTGGCAAACGCGCGGGGGATTCATTCAGAAACGGTACATACTTATACAAATTCAGGCAGGCATGAAACTAGTCCAAGAGGAGGAAGTGAATAAAGATGAGTAATGAGAGCGGTGTGGCGCCGCGGTGAGTTGGATCAGCGACACTGGGCGTCGTCGTGAGACGCCGAGTCGGGGTTGCGCGAGCGCGGACTCGTAACTCGAACATGTACGTACACAGCTAGTCTAGTTTTCACCGCGGGGGTTGGAACACAGTGCTCCGTTATTACTATCACGCGCTGGAAACCTGGGCACCTTAGGAGTTCTGGCCCGTTAACGGCTCCTTTGAGCCTTATTTTGAGCATCCCAAGGCATTCGATTGTAGGCGCGCATCTTGCGAACAAGTTGGGCATACTTGGGGACTGTTTGGTGACATTTTGGGTGTGCTGGAAATTTATTGCGGGCGGAACTCCCGAAAAGGCAATATACAGGGAACCTGGGCACCCACACAAATCTGTTGTTGCCGTCCCATTCGGTACCCTTGCGGCGTATAATATTGTTTAGGGAATCCAGAAAATGGATTGTAGGTAGTAAAAGGCTACACCAGACCTAGGGAAATGGTTGGACTGGGTGCTTCCGATGGCAGACCCGTGCGACGGAATCTATACCGCGAATCAGACGAAGACCGCGCGACAGAGAGAAGACAGGGGTGGGCCAAATAAGTTGCAGGCAACTTCATAAGAAGGATATGGACATACCTGGGCCCGCCTTTCTACTCCTGAGTCAAACTGCCGAGAACCCGGCATTTAGACATTGGTACCAGACAAAATACGGTATTTTGAGGCGTTGGCGGCGGTGAGAGAGGCCTCAAGCATATAAAAGGGCCGAATAGCTGTGAAACTGAAGTTTCATCCATCCTCCCCCCCCCAAGTCCAATGGCTTAACATTTAGTACTATTCATCGTCATATTCGGCAAGTGCCCAGCTTCCTAGTCTGCCCAGGTTTCTAGTCACTGATAGTATGTAATCACGGAGTTTGAATTCAAGTCGCAAGTGCGCTTTGCGTGGGACGCGATATTTCATGGAATATCTACATAGGTTGGATTTCCGGATCCGTGTATGAAGCTATGCCCCTTCAGAATTTCGAAAGATGTCTCCGAAATCCGGGGAATGCGATGATGATTTGGGCGTGTGATTATGCAATCGATTCAGACTTTCGACGGTATTTCTCAAATGAGCTGCAAATGGCCTTACAATGCCCAAAAATACTACACAGCCTCGTGTGTAGCTAAGGTTGAATGGGCTGAGAAGGTTCCTGGAACATTTTGACACCTGGGAGGCTTGTCCAAGAGGATCGCGGGTTTGGCCGCCGATAGACATTCAAACTACGCAACTCCATAATGACGGAGTACGTCGGTGATCGGACCCCTGCGGTAACTAACAGACTTCAACAAGTGAGGTACGAACTTCGTGTTGAAGCGTCTGTCTACGAGAGACTAGTACACAGCCGAGTGGCGCATGATCCGCCCGGCGCTTAATGTCCGCCGCGTCGGGCAGCGATAGCGTGCTGCGTCCACGTTCACACAGCATTCACAAGGCCGTGCCCCACCGCAGGCATCCTCTCTCTCCCCTCCATTCCTCCATTAACGCGCCCACCCACAGTCCAAAGCGTGCGTAGCTGGTGGTCCGACAGCAACCCCGCGGGCCCCACCATCTCCATCCATACCGCCGCAAAGCTCCTGATGCGGCTGATGTATCACCGTGAAGCCCTAGCCTTCGTCCGGAAGCAGCGCGAGACCCTGCTCTCGACCACGGCCATGGACACCTACTCGAGCTATCTCGCGTAGGATTTGCAACCTCTTCCATTTTGAACCGCCGCGCTAACCGAGCTTTAGGTTTAAACACGTATTACCTTCGACGAAGATCATGATTCTCTCAGAGTTGTGTGATCGAGCTAAATCAGCGCAGGATGCGCAGACGATGGCGGATTCGTCTGTGTTCCCTCTCGTCGACGAGCTTCTTGCGTCGCCGGACATGGCTGTGCGTAGATCTACGTGCTGGATGGTGGGCAACCTCGCTAGACACGAACGCACCGTGGTCATCAGTACGGAACTCTGCCTCCGTCTCGTATCTGCATTGCGGCGCGTCTCAATCTCTTCCGGTTGAACGAACGACATGTTGATTTTAAGTCAGGGACGAAACGCTGGAGCTGAAAGAGAGCGCAGCGCATCAGTTGTATTGGGTCACCCACCCGCCCAGCGGTGCATTGCACGCGATTCAGTTGGCATGGGTTGCCAAATTTTGCTCCAACGTCAAGCGATGCGGGTGCCACATCCTGGCCAGCCTCGCATGTCACGCTACCGCCCAATCCATCCTTGGTGCAAAGGCCCACCAGCAGCTGGTATTGTTCCTCCGGCAAGCCTCTCTCCCTCTACTCTGTTCTGCATCCGGTGCTTATTTGAAAGAAACATCCTCAGGGACGAAATGTTAACGGCATGGATATTGCGGCAAACACCCTGATCTGGATCTCTCGACTTCCGCGCGGCGCGCAGGCCGCAACCAACACGAACGTCCTGGCATGCGTGACGGAACTGCTCGACTCCCCCGTCACCGCGGTGCGCCGGTGGACCTGCGCCCTGCTGAGCGTCCTGGCGGGCCACGACATCGCCGCCGCGGTCTTCCTCGATGCAAGGCTCTGCTCGCAGCTCGTCTCTCTTACAGTGCGTATGTACCTCAACGCGGAAATCATAACCATATCGAATTGGTAACGATGTGAGCGTAGGCACCCCAAACCAGCCGTCTGCCAAAGCGCGGCCTTCACGCTGGCGAGCCTCACTACACACCCGGACGGCGCCGCGGTTGTTAGCGCCACCGATTTCGAGGCTTGCGTCCCGCGGCTGATCAAGGGGTCGAATCGTATGCGCTTGCACACGCGCACCATTGTGGAGAATTTAGGGACCTTTCGCGGGCCTGGTACTCGCGAACCTACCCCTCCGCGTCGCACACGATGGAGTCGAGACGAGGACATATTGTTTCGGTTTCTTGGGGAGAGTTTTGTGGGGAGAGGTCGCGAAGTGCAGGATGTGAGACGAGGGAGCTGAGGGGGGGAAACCGTCATTCGTTTTGCTCGAAACTAGCAGTTACCCTTGCTGCGCTACGGAGTCAACTGAATCCATTTGGATAGGCAGATCACAGTGCAATCATGCTTGGAGAAGGTGCCGCTCATCGTCAACCTTTGGTTAGCTCCTCGCGGCTTGGTGTGCTCAGAGATTGACCACTTTACTACAGCTCTGGTCGCACATTCAGAGACCCCCCCCAAAAAAAAAGAAAGAAAAAAAAGACATCCTCGGGATCTGGCTTCTCCTAGCCCCGGCTCCATTCCCCTTCGCAGCGCCTGTCTGAATTCACCTGGAACAAAATTTAAATCTCCGGTCAACCAAGGACAGTGTTCAATTCAATTCCTCAGCCCAGCCACAGACTTCGGCGAAGTCAGTATTGACTTCCTTTCATTCTATTTGCGATAAATTCAGGTCAAGAAAGATTACTGTTGCGCGTGGTATCCGCTGTTCCATACGGGTCCAGTACATTTCCTCGGAATCCACCGCGATTCATGTCGTAGTCCAGCTCCAGAGCATCTTCGGGTGTGTATTTTAATTTAAATGGTATTTGGGTCCATCTACATCGCGCAGCATGTACATACCACAATCAGGATCTGCCTTCATACACCGTTCACCTGTCTCAAGACTCCTGCGCAAAGTTTGTGCATGGGACCGAGCAGTTCGATCACCGGTGAAGAAGAAAGGGTTGGTCCTCTCGGGGACCGAGGTAGTGTCCAGGTCGTGCCGGAGACGGCGCCGAGTCGTGGGATAGGAATCTCCCTCCTGAGATCACGAAGCAAGCTCTGGATGTAGAAGAGTCAGAACGGAAGGAAAGAATAATACTTAGCTCAATATGGGATGAAAGACTCAATGCGCGCAGTTCAGAGTCGAAGATGGGTGGATTGTTGTGGTGGTATGAGGAAAAAGATACATGAGGGGACGGCTTCTCCCGTGCTCGTGGGATACCGGAGCCCGCAAGCGAAATGAAAACATGAACCATAGCAACGTACGTAAAGTGTCCGTGGTAAATCCCTCAGCTAAGTCGCCTCCTCGGCACGCTGCACACCGGGAACCTGCGCAAAGACGTATAGGGAGATACACGCTGCCCCGCTCAGCGCCGGATGTGGGTGCCCAGACCACTCCGAGATCGATCCCCAGCGCAGTCCGAGTGAACAACGGCGGCGGAGAGAACTGCCACGTCAGAATTGTTACGAAGTAGTGGGTGGTGCGTGGCAAGTGAGAGGTAAAGATGTAGTGAATGGATACCAAGTAATAAAATATAACACCTGACCGGTTTGCAAGTCCAGTGCGTGTGATGATCGCAGTCGCGGGAAATAAATAGCTTGGCAGTGCAATGTGTATGAACTCGGAGGTGCAGCTGCAAACGAAATCTGATAGAAGGGAGGTAGATGGAATGTGTTTAGTAATAAAATGAGTGAGAGAGGCGCGTTGAGGAAATAAAGCAAAATGTGGACGTGACACCTGGTTGTGTTTGGCTCGCACGTGCACTCGGCCCGAAGCCCGCAGGCGACGAGCGAGGCAAGTCGCGCTGCCACACCGGGCAAGCTTGGCGACAGTTTTCCGCCGTCGCGCGATAAGTGAGCTTGGACTCTGTGCTGTCGGCGTGCCCTTTGAGCGGCAGAGCGTCGAGGATCCACAGAAGTATATTCCTAGGCACCTGTCAACTGTTGAACCATGGTGGGATATCCAAAATTTGACCTTTGGTTTGTGGTTTTCCTTTGCCTCTCTTTCCCGCCGCTTTTTTGTGACCTACTGAGTGTCTCTTGAATTCATCTACGTCGTTTACCATCTTCCCATGCTCAGGCTAACTGCAACCGGCTCGATCTCACTTACGGAGATTCGCTGGCTCGAGCGGCTCGATTTCGCTCGAGCGGATTGCTAGCTCGAAGGGTTCGAGCGAGATCTACGGTTACAAGGATGTATGTATGTTGTAGTTTGATATGTATGGTCAATAATACTGGTTCGATCCAAAATGCTCGTCTCAAACCACAATGGATCGATCGTGGCTGAGCAGGTGACAGGTACCGGTGGTTCGGCGGTTCGGCGGTCAGGATCAGGGATGAGGCCGCGAAACATTGATATTGATCCTCGCAGAGGCGGGCTCTTTGAGACCTCCATTCTGACTGTTCACCTTTTGTTCTCCCTGACTTGAGTGGACAGTGCCTGGGCTGTTGGGTCACATGAAAGTGAATTTACGTCCTCACACAACGTGCGAGAATATTTTGGCGTAAACTGTTCAGAATGATCCAAGCCAAAGTACTAGTTTTGAGGGAGTATTTTCACGCGTCGTGGAACGAGATTCGGACGGTGGGGAATCAAAACATGATTAAATATTTCCCTTAGTGAACCGTGGAAGCATCGGGCTCAAATCGGGCTGTGGGTGTGCGGATGTCCTTTCTTACGGATCAGACGGTGTAAGAGCGAACCAAAGTGCGCCACACAACACCGACCTTATCTTCGACCTGAACCACAACCATCGTTTTCCGAGGCTCTCTCCTGACCCGCAGTGTCTTCCGGGCTCACTCCAATGCAACCCAGAAATCATTCTCATTGTCACGCATTTGGTCACTCCAGATCAGCTTCAGATTGAGATTGCTGGACGCGTCGGCGCGCGGCATGGCTCACTCTCCGCAGGCTCGCCGCGCGGAACATCGCTCCTGAGCTTCCAAGGAGTCTCTGGTCACTTGCCTGCGCGTATCCATGGTCATTTGCGAATCCAGGGTGGCTCGGGGCGTGAGCCGTGGCACACTGGCTAGTCCTCGTTTGCACGACTCGCGCTGAAAGCGGGTGCTTCCTCGGGCCTCTTCGTTCATGAGACATGGATTGAGTAAGGAGTGTGGCGCGCTCCGCTCCTCATCCTATGCTTGTGGGAAAGGATTTTCGCGTCCTAGGTTTCCGTCGGGCGCGCGGGTCTTTTGTGGGTGGCCTGCAGGTAAGATCCAGCGGCGGAGTCATTATATGTCTCTGGGTGTCACATGTGGATATACGTTCACCTGGATCTTTCCCTGGAGAACTTGTGGAATACTGAATTGACTGTATATCCTCGCCGAACAAACCGGATAAGAACTGTTTCACGGACTCAATCTCCCGTCGAATACACGTCCCCGGTGCAGTCCATCTTGACCAACCTTACATTCGATGTGTGCGCGGTCTCATAATGGTCCTATAGACCCGTTGCATTCTGGTGTGTACGAACATCGCGCAGGCATGGACTCAAATCGTGGCTTGTATTGTCAACGACTGAATATATGGAGGCCACATTCCTACTATCGAAGAGCCGGGCGTGAGCTCAGCCTTGAATTCCCTTGATGCCCTCCTGATTCAACTTGATCCAGGTTGGCCGTTGAATAAGGTCATTCCACCATCTGCCAGCGCTCCATCAATCTGGACATATTGAGGAGTAGTACCGATCGCACCTTGTAACATTCGGGCCCTGCCTTGACATGATATCGACACCCAACCCAGCCATCAGCGGGGCGGAATACAGGTGAAAGAGGTCAGCGAGTGTGATTTCCTATCCTCCAGGACGGTGCGACTTCAGAGCCGGCTATGTGAGGGGGTAAAATCTCACATTTCCTGCGAGAAACTTCTGAGTCCCGAGGATGACCTCGTAGACATCGAGCTTAGCTGAAACCTCGGAGACGGCAGCCGCTAGGGCGGTCTGGTCGATGGGGAGGCCCCGCCGCCTGGGAGATATGGACCACGGTCAGCGATCTAATGATTGCTGCGTCGAAACGTCCTCACGTTTTATGGAAGGTCTCGGCCCTTACCTTGCTGACCGGCGGGTTAAAGGTCGCGCATTCGATGGATGCGGCCTGCTCGAACAGCGCTTTTGCCTTCAGGTCGGTAGGGAGGAGAGGTGTCCCATTGTCTGCGTATTTCTCTGCAAGGTAGCGGCAGATCGCCCGGCTCTCATACAGGATGAATCCATCGTCGTCCTGCCGCGCAGCAATGAGGGACGAACGGGCGCTCAGAGTCAGAGGACTTACTATAAAGGGCACCTGGCCGAATGGCTGTTTGGCGAGGGACGCCGAGGATTTGTGTTCGCCCTTGGCCATGTCTAGGACGATGTGTTCGTAGGGAATTTGTTTCTCCAGAAGGACCAGCGCGACGATGCCGCTTCCCCCGCCCACATTCCCGTGTGAATATAATTTGAGTACCATGATTTAGGGAGGGAAGGGTGTAGTTGAGATGCGCACCCTCGTCCTTTTTAAAGTGAATGGTGTCTCGGCTCCGCAATTTGAGTGCTGACTGAGCGGATTCTTACAGGCTGTCGATTTATAAGTTGCTTGTAAATCGACCGCGGGATGTCATACAGTGCGCGTCATCACTTCCTTGCAACTCACGTGGGGCTTTCCCTATTGAGATTCTCGCCCCCAGAAAAAAAAATTGAGGTGAAACACGATGAAAAGAATGCGAATGGCACCAAAATCGTTTTTTGCTTCTTTAATCGGTCATTTTTTGTGTCCTCCGAGTACTTTTTACCTTGTTTTTTCGACTGTTCTTTGGGGTGAATGGCTTTAGAAACGATTAACATATATCTTCGCTGGTTTGGGTGAAATCTACTTGAGCACATGGGGAATATTGCAAAAAGAAACTAGGAAAGAAGGGAACAGGATGAGGAGCGTAAGGAGGGAAGGATTAGCCCAATGAGAAAGGATGTGAATCAGGAATGAGAGGACTCAGATGGAGTACTCACGTCATAGTAGACCTCCTCGCCGGCAGCTTCGGCGCATAGTCTTTGTGCCCCTGCGTGTTAGATAAAATGGCACTCCATGTCGGTTCCAGCGGCGATAGCTCCCCGCGGAGTGCCTGCTCTGGGCCATGCGCTGGCGCCAGATGCGAGCGCCTTGCCCTCGCGTCGAATCGTCGATACGCGTCAGCGCCTCAGATACTTGGTGCTGGAACTCGAGATTGCAGGTGACAGTGTCGGTATGTGCGAGGGCTGCGTAATCTGAGATGCTGACCGAGCACGCAGTGCGCGGTGGGGTGGTATACACGTTTCGAATGCAGCGTTGGATTGTAGTTGAAATTCTTCATGGAATCGGACTCTATTCCGGGAGCGTCTAACTCTCTGTTGTCTTGAGCGCGGCGAAGAGATGAATATTAATCGACGCCTAACATAAACAATTGCACAGATGCCGTGGACTGTAGGTGAAGATTGCTAGATAAGAAACCGCAGGGTTACAAGTATCGTGGCAAATTGGAACTGCAGCCCACGCTCAACGGACACTTGCCGCGCCTTGAAGAGACTGTTTTAATCCGGAGACCAGCGCGCAATATATTCGAGGAAGGAGAAATGGTAATCGCCGCAGAGATATGTAGCGCTAGATCTTCGCCTGGGACAGCCTAAGTAAAATCTTGAACGAATCGAACATGAAGCGCTAGCCAGGTGTTCAGGGAGATATATCGATAGTCCAAGAGATGACACAAGAGAGGATGAGTGGTGAACGGACAAATCGGCGACCTGCGATGTTCTTCCCGGCATGCATAATATCACGCCGAAGACAAGTGGAATAGCGGCGAGGAGTATCGGTCCAGCCTTTTCCAATAGAGCGCTGATGCTCGTCCCGTATAGTCCATGGGTGAGCGGGCAGGGCGGGAGTGGCCGTGGAGATCGGGAGTTAACGGAAGGAAGAGGTGAAGGGCTAGACGCGGGGAGATACGTTGCGAAGGCCATGAATATTCATTCGGGTGGGCGCGCATGGGCCAGCGCAAGAGGTTGCGGACATCGGGGCGCCGTTGTCGGTATGAGTACGAGACACATCTAGAAGATCCAGAAGACGGCGGCGGCACAAAGAACAAGGGTGTGTAATAAACGCACCGAATGAGCAACTTCCGGCACGACGCCTCGCCTTCCACACCGCCTCATCGGGAGACACGCGATCGTCGCATCCATTCTTGAAGCGCAGGCTCCGAGCGTCTGTAGTCTCTTGGCTTTGGATAGACGAGGGCGCGAACGGACAGCCTCGGACCGCAGCGCACGTTGTACAGTCCTCGAGAATCGAGATTGGTGGGACGGTGGGAACGAAGAAAGGGAAACTAGTGACGACTTGGCGTAGACGATGGCGAGGGAGGACAATCGCAGAAAGGGGTGCATGGCGTCAACAGAAGAGAGCTTCGGGCACCGGCTCCGATCATTGGTCCCGGCTCCGAACCACGTGGCGAATCCATGACCTCGAACTGCGTGCGACCACGGACCGTGCACCACTCGCGCTCGAATGCCTGCCATTTTTGGTGCGTAAATCGTGCTTCGCCTCGCGCATTTACCGGATGATTGGATAGCGCGCACGCGGCGTCCATTCTTTTCGCGTTTATCTGGCGACATTCTAGGTCTGCTCTTCTCTTTCTAAGGGCTGAGACTCCGAGATCCTCCCGGCGTCCAGCATTTGGTTCCGCCCAGGCAAACTCGCCAAGTTCCTTGCAAACAAGGAAACCACATCTTGTCCCTGCGCGCGATGTACGCCCTGCCTCGGCGATGCGGAGCTATCCGAACGACCGGAGGATGCGGGGGTTCAGTCGTCTGAGGTGCGTCTTAGGCCTCCCGTTTAACGGCTGGGACTCTAACCGTTTCCCTTGGCGTTTTGGCGGGCAAGCTCAGGATTTGGGGCAAGGCTCGCTGTCACTGAGAGGACGGCGTACCCCTCTCATAAAAAATTGCAGCGAAAAGATTTTGTGAGTCGAGGATGTAGAGGACGATCCCTCTCGGCAGAGGTGCGTCGTTACCCTTGGCCACGCATTTCAATCCCCCATCGCAGCTTCTTCCAGGTACCCGTATCTGCGGTGCCCTTTTCTCGCGCTCGGAGCGCTACTCCTCGAGCGCGAAGATCAAGTGAGCGCGTGTTGCGCAGCAGACGATTGTTCGCGCTCTTCAATGTCCTGTCGCTATCCCACGCGCGGTCGCGATTCCTTGTGCTGCAACTTCCGCCGCGCGCTTCAACCCTCGAATGCGTGCCATCGCACAGCCAACGACACCTACGCATCTCCACTGAGGTTTCGCCGGCGCGTTGGCTTCAATCCCCTCGTCGTGCGTATCCTCGGCGCGCTGCCCCCCGACTTCTTCTGGCGTTCAGTGTCGAGGCTTTTATTGGCTACTATTTCAAGTACACCGCACCCTTCCTTGAACGTGTGTCCTCGAGAGCGACGATCACGTCCGCGTCGCTGGCTATCGCGCTCGCAGTTCCGCACCGTCCCTCGCGTGATCCATATTCCGTGCACTCTCCGCCGCTGTCGTCACCGGCATGTGCGTCGTTGAGCAGCCAACGAGTTCTCCGCCGCTCCATTGGGAGCGTCGCCGGCTCGGTGACTCCCCTACCCCATCGCCGACCGCCGCACATGTCATCGGCGCGGGACGCCTGCACTGGATCCCGCTGCGCACTCCCTTTTTCGATTGTTGGCAGCGCTGGGAGATTGCAATATGTTTCAATGGCGCTGTAACTTCGAACGATGCTAGCTCGTGGGCACCGCAGCTCGCATCGCCGTTCCGTCCCCCTCAGCTGCATGCCCCCGTATCGTCCCGCGGTCATGGTCGGTCTGTAATTACACAGTAGCTCATTCCCTCATCCTGTTTTGGCACCGCTGACTGATTTATAGTTCGTCCCTCTTAGCTTCTATCTATCCATACCGTCGTTGGCCACAAATTCGCGAGTTATTCTCATGCTAATTCCTCCCGCCCACGACAAAAGCTAACGTTGTATATGCGGCTCAACACGCTCCACTGCTCTCGGAATTTATTCTGAGGCTCACGCCGCGAGTAATTTGTGGCCCGATCGATGGTGCGCACGCTCACTTCTTGGGAATAAACTCTGTCATTCTTTCTCTGGGCTCTGAACGCTCCTGAGAGACGGCCTCGACCGCCCGTGGTTGACCGGACTCTGGATGTAGCCGCTGACATCCAACGCCGTCGTGTCCTCTGGTTTGCTCGACCTCATTCACTACTGGAACGGGTGATTCATATTCAATTCATAGCTCTCTGTCAACCACAACCTTGAAACAGGGGACATCCACCGTGGCTTCTGATGCAGAAGCCGCGGTGCCCGTTCTTTGCTCCAGCGCGTGTCGGAGGTCCTTGTATCATAGAAAAGTGCTCATATTGCTATGTAGATGATCCAATAATATTTCACGCCGTTCAACCGCATCCCGGGGGCACGATTGTAGAATTGACGAATTGGGCTCATTTTGAGCGGTCACTACGATTTCGAGTATACAGGATTGATACAGGATGGTCAGGGCGTCGATCCAAGGTCTCAGGATACCTCATGATTTATTTGGAACTTGAAAAGCGAGGAGGATTGGCATTCATAGGCGAAGAAAACATGTTTATAGTGTGTATTGGCAGAAAAAAGGGAATAATTACAATGCACGGTCGAAATAGGTTCAAGCGGGTACAGGAAAGGGACCCTGGTTTTTCAAGAAAGGTCCTACGAGACCGGAGATGAGACGAAGAGGGCGAGAGTATTTGTCCAATTCGGTGATGATTTGACTTGCAGCACCCGGCAGAGGGCATGTGGTGTCTTCTGTTCAACAGTTCAGATCCGAAAACATTATAGGGTACTCACAGACAGTCCCTCCATGTTATAGTAGCCATCCGCGGTGCCTCTCCGTGGTAGCCACGATGAGATTGGAGGCGTTAGAGGTATCACATAAACGATCCCACACGGCACATTCGTCGGATGTATCGGTGGGGGGCTCGAAAGGAACATCTAGGGATACTTTTCAAGAATTTATAAGGAGGTGTTATCGCCATCTGAGCACTCAATTTGCTCATAAAGGGTAGGTTTGGATGTCACAGTAGTGATGGCCCATGACCATGTTTTTAAGCCGGATTGTGATGTGAAATGACTGGATTAGTAGGTAAAGACCTGATAAGACTTGTAAACCAAGAATCCTGCATAAGATTACGTCCAGGGGAAGGATAAAGCAGAACAAGATGAACGGTACGCCACAGCGTCGAGCGGCCTTTTAGACTAACCCCTGATTCGGGGCGGCATTTTTGACGGTAACGGGATAGGATGGGAGTGTACACCCTTGGAGACCACAAGAAGATAGAAAAAATCGTCCTGGTACTCTTTCAAAGGCTCGTAAATCCGGAATATGCACTTGAACTCCAGGCGAATCATCTGATTTCGAATTAAAATATCTTGGGCATCACGGTGGTCGAACGCTGCGAATCAAAGAATTAATATGTAGCAACACAAAAGATTTGAATGCAGAAGAACATATGACACAAGGTCTCAGATGAACGGAAACATTGCACACGGTGGAGCATTCCACGAGCGGCCCAAAGCCCAACGTGAACGCAGCATCTTCAATCAACTTGATTTCGTCCGTGTCGTTGCTGAAAAGAGCGTCCAGATACCCCATGTCATATGAATCGTTGGCGATAGCGGTGAATACGAGATGGTCTTTTGATTCGTTCGAATAATGTTCGCAGCTGGGAGGGAACATTAAATAAATCATCAGGTACAACCTATGGACCTGCCGAATTGAGGGAAGGTCGGTGTGATAGCCATACGCGAGCTGTAGTCGACCGTCACAAGTTTCCTCGGAAGGGGAATAACCCCGTCGATTTTGAGCTCGGCGGGACAGCATTTCGGCCATCTCTACCTGCTCAGCGGCATTAAACACAGTTATTTCATCCAGGGCCGCCGTACAACGAAGTCTACGAAGAGCCGTCACTAGGGCAACAGTTTTCTTAAAGATGTCTCGAGAGGGGGAGGTGCCTTCTATGCAAGTTTGTCGATCGAGACGTAGTCGGTCCCGCAGCTTCGACTGTGAGGCAGCACTATGATGCTCCTACATCAAGTCTATGTCAGATTTTGGACATATTTTGTTCCCTTGACCTGTCGGGGACATGATTTAAATCGGGCGTGCAACAGAATAAATACTCCAGATCGTACATGTGGAATGCTTGACTCTACAGCGTACATTGAACCCATTCCCAGAGAAGTCTATGTCAACCTCCCGTCCGGGGAGACTGTAGCCCTTCGGACTACCCAGAGATTGCACTGGAGTTGGGCTTCCCCCAAACCGTTCCGGGTTGCAATTGGAACAAATGGCCAACTCCCATTTCACTGGTTTCCGGATATTCCAGATCAGTGTTCATCGGATACTGATACAACTCAGACAGAGTCATCTTGCTCGTGATCCGCACATGAGAGAGTATGTTCGTTGCCAGGGGGTGCTCTGAAGACGAAGCTTATGAGCCCTGACTCGGAGTTAGACTAGAAGATATTAGAGGTGTCTGAGCTGTGGCTGGTGAGAGAGCCTGAAGGAGTGCAAGGATCCGCCCAAGGTCATCCCGGACGTGCTGGAGGGTCCCTACCGTCTGTGTAGAGACCAGCAATGAGTGCAAGGCCGAGATTTGCGGTCCGACATCCACCAGTATTTCTGGCGGGGGCTCTGGACTAGAATTGAGGATGTGGTGCAAGTCCATAGAGTTACAGACCAAAACCCTTATGCTATGTGGGTCAAAGGTCACTTCCATATTTCAGATTTGAGCCTCTAGTATCCCAACGCCTTGGCATCTTCCTGTATACACAGTTGGCGGATCTGGAGGACATCTTGAAGGATCTATGACACGGCTCGCTGCTTTCCAAGGCCATGAGTCATATTTCTCCCATGAGCGGGTGCATTCCGTCGGGCCACAAGGACCAAGAAATTGCTAATAGAGGTCACAGGCGGCCCGCCAACGAGGAACAGCGCAGTCCAAAGCGAGCGGGAAGTGAACAAGCAAGCAGTTTCACGCCGATTGTGGGCAGGGTCAATGCCAATGCAGGGTCAGACATCCTTATTGAGCGTGGAAATTGGGGGTGACTGCGTGATCCGACGCCTTGTCGTGATGTCCGGGGAGGATCAATGATGTAACTAACGGAACAGTCATTCACCCGAGATCTACCGAGGTCTGACGTGAATTGATGGCATCTTATAATACCCGACTCTCCCTTCCGCGAGTAGCGACATCTTGTCTTCATTTAAGTGCTGTGGACCTCTCCGTCCCATAAGGCAGTCGGAGATCTAGGTAAGCCCGGACTTTGTTGGTCGGAAGGGGCAAGTGACCTTGATGCATCAACCCACACTAAACAGTTTGCCGTATACTGCGCGCGCCCAAGCGCCCGCCATCCCCACGTGATGAACGGCAATGTACCGATTACGTCCCCGTACCCCTCGCTATTCGCTAAACGTTGTGCCTGGTTCCTTGCATTCTCGTCATGAAACGAGTGTGTAAATTGCGTTTCATTTCCGCGTTCTCTCGCTTGGACCACCTTGCTTCTAGCCCTGCTTTCTCTCGCAAGTCTGTGTAGACTCTCCTCGGACCGGTCTGGCTGTCCGGAATTGGCACGGCTCTCCCGCGTTCGTCTCAACTGTCGCGAAGGAAAACTAGCGCAACCTCAGATTCCGGATAGCCCTGCGGCTTTTGTGCACTACAGGTAGTGAGAAACCCTTAAGAATACACGCCCGGGCTTGTAACCAAAGCTTGCGGCGAGCGAACGCGACGTGAACATAACAATTCACCGTGGCCCGCTTGAGCGTGTCCTCCCAGCCAGTAGCGAGTCCTTGAACATGGGCTTCGCGCGCCTACACAGCACCTGCTCGATCGGCTCGACAGCTACATCGATTTTGTGATGCACCCGAGCCCGGCTGTGGGGTTTATGTGAACACTACCGCCGTTCGTCGCCTGCAATCAATCGGGCTTCGGGAAACGGCGCAACACAAATTCACCTGGCTCGCACGAGAGATGCTTGTGCTGAGCGCGACCGTGTCCAACACTCTCGTCCATGGTTGCCCGACGTCACGTCGCAGCAGCCCAAATCATGTCTTGCGCCCCGAGGTGCGCGAATGTCCGGGCAAATATTCATCGCGTACGGGTGCCGATGCCGGCACACTATTTGACCTCCCGAGCCTCGCATCCCCGCGCCGATCACCGCCAAAACGCATGCGGAATGCCGTTCGTGCGACGGGCCGCTCCCACCGTGTCGCTACGCCACGTAAATGGACTCGTCGCTGAACACAGGTGTCGGCGCGGGAGGCAATTGGGGGCACGAGTTCGGGGTATGTGTCAATGGGAAACGGTGATTCCATAACGGGTGCGCTCACCCGCGCCATTGAGAAGCTGGGAAAGCGCCGGGGCAAGTCAGATCCGCAGGTGCGGGAGATAGATTCGGGGCGTGTAGCATGAGTATTGGAGCGCACCCGTTGATGCACTCGCGGTCCAAGGAGGTGCGCCACGGAAGGCGCGAGACAGACTCGGCCAGCTTGATATCGCCCTACCTCAAAACACTCGAATTCCACACGAGGAAATACCCACACTTCCCCGTCGTGTGGTCCCATGCCGATTTCCTTTCCTTGTCCTAGCGGTCGTCATTTCACAGGAACCTCGTTCCCTGTGCTTGTATGACATCCACATTACGGAATCACAGCTTCTCCAATCCCTAGCCATGCTATGCTGCCCGCACTGGAGCACTTGGAAACCTCGGACCACGAGACCATCGGCGGTCGCGGCGTTAACTTGGTGGTTATCTCTGACACCCTGCTCCGAGCTCTGACGCGCAGCGATACCCAAGGCCTCGTTCTCCGCCTGAATGACCTCCGCCTCTGCTCTCGACTCCAGTTTACTGACGACGTTTACCACAGGATGGTCCTATCGCGTATAAAGCCTGGACGGATGATTCCGTTCAAGGCTGTAATATTGCACGTGTGACGGCTGACCTTTTGAGTCTTGACAGAGGGCAGGGGAACGGGAAAACCCGGTCAATTCATAATAGATGTCGATAGCATCCCAATTGGGATACGGCGCGACACACACGCGCATTGATGGAGACATTGATAAGGCAGTGGGTAGGTATTAATTGATGGTAGGTAGGTAGGTAGGTATGGAATTCCTGAAAGCTGAAGTGATGCATCAAAAAGGATCGATAATTAGCGACGGATTTGAATAACGACGCATCACTCATTAGCAAGGTTGTGATCAATCAAAACCCCATATACGTCTGCCCTCGCTGTCTGAGCGCAAATCTCGCCGGATAGGATAACGCAAGTTGCCTCGATATTGCTCGCACATTCCCTCGAATACGACTCATTCCCCTCGACTCGTTTATATTTCCACTTTCACTTCCACTTCGACGATCTCAACCCGCAACCACTAACTGTATTTCTCAGTGCACATTCCTGTCCAGGGACTGCGCTAGAGTCCCATCTGCAGACCTGGCTCACGCCGACTCAGCAGTGCTCTATGTGCGGCGGCGCAGCCGCGACACATGCTCCCTCCCGTCCATCCCTTGTATTGTTGTAACGTAGGACCCCTGATAGTGCCCCGAAAGGCCTGAATTTTGAAACCGAGAAATGTCAGGACAGATTTGCCGGATTTCCAGATTTTGCCAGGATTTTCACCAGGCCTGGGCACCAAAGTCGGCCAAAAGATTTCAGGAATCGCGCACCAGGCCAGCTTCGTGCCTCGTATAGGCGCTACATGGGCGTTTTTCGAATATTTTCCCCCGCTAACGCGGTTTTCTTCGGATTCAGGACAGGCCGTCGCGTCCCAAACGGTGGTTTTGTCAGGATTTTGGCCAGGCCCGGTGGCCCAAATATCAAAATTTTGTCAGGATTCACATCAGGCCTTCCCCACTTATTATCAGGTCTCCTTGTAACATTGACAATCGCGAACCACTGCGTTTAACCCAGCCCTAGTCGCCGATTGATCTAGCCGGATGAAGCCGGATCTAGCCGAGGCTACGTGTGGCTATGTGGCCAGATCAGGCGGGTCTAGGCCGCTTAACCACCGCTCCGACGCTTCCGTGCTGAGCATGTGGTAGGCGGGCAGAAGTGCTCCCGACCCGCCGCGTCTATCCCAGCCTCGCTGCCTAGCCGCATGTCCGTCGTGCTCTTCGCTTTGAACTTCAAGTCTTTCGCATTCCCTCCGTTCTCAATCAGTTATTTAAGTTCTGGAATCTGGCGCACCGCCCCAACACATACAGCCGTTTTGGAAACTATAGAGGGGTTTCGTAACTGCATCACCGTCTTGCTCCACCTGTCGTCATCAATTGTCCTCGCCTTCAATTCCTTCGCGCTCGACAACGATGGTCTACAGCCATGGCCCATGCCAACAAGTAGAAGAACCTTTCTAATGAAATCAACATCTACCAATATTACATTTGCCACCACAAACTTGCCACAAACAGTAAGATATTGCCGCCGACTCACGCCGACCTTTGCATCGGCCTCAGCTCAGTGGACAGGATTCTGTTCATGAGGGGACGCGAGGTGAGGTGGGGTCTAAATAAATGCATGGCAACTATAGTACCGACGTTGATACAGACAATGATGAGCGTGAGGCATTGGTGGAGCGGCGACGCAGTGTCAAACAGAGGTAAGCAAAAATCGAGCATCAATTTTTTACGAAACCCCTCTATAGTTTCCAAAACGGCTGTAATACGACCCTGAGCATGTCTTCCCGCTGGCGACAAACATATTGCCATCAACTTCTCCCGTTCGGTAAGCCGATCCTTTGCGTCCGCACAGGCGCCACTTCCCTCCCACGATGTATGGTACACCGTCGTACTACGGCAATCCAGGTCCTCCACTAGCGGCTGGAGTTTTGGCCTCAGGGTGCGAATTAAACAACAACTGTTGGTATTCAGAGGCTGTCATGCACCGCGGTAAGTGGCGGGCTTGCCGATGTGGGTCGAATCGCCTAGACTAGCCGAGTCACATCGGGACTAGGTGACATAGACGCGCGTGCGTGGCTAGGCGGGCCTAAATAAGTCTAACCACACAGGCACAAAGAGGGACTTGGGCCGGGTTAAACGCAGTGAACGTCGGACCCGCTACTCGCCAGCCAGCTGTCTGCCTACATCGTCTCGCATCACCACAAATCAAATCCAGCGCTCCGAATCAGCTTGGCTGATGATCGATGAGCGTGCAGGCTGACTGTCAGTCTCAGGGCCCAGGGCTCAGAGGACTCGGTTGCGACCGTAGCGGCATGGGGCAATTTGTGATCGATCGGCCATGTCGCGATAATATTAAAGCCATCAGCACCTTTGTCTTGCAAACTGCTTCTTCCCTTCCTTCGCGATGTCTCTCAAGTTGGACAGCATTCTTGGGTACATTCCTTCTCATTGAATTTTCGAAACATGGCCTACTTCGTTCATCTAGCGCTTTACTTGTGGGAACATGGGCAAATTCAGTGGGCATTTGTCTTCGCACGTTGTGGCGTTTTGAGACAATTATGAATCCTAGATTCTGTACACCGTCGAAGTTATCCAGGTATGTGGGTCCAAAATTCATGGTGGAGAGATGCTAAAGTAACTCCAGGCAGCCTACTACTACCGCCACTTCAAACACGACAATTGGAAGTTGAAGGTCTTATCCTTCGGTCGTGTATTCGTGTCGATTCTCTGATCTTCCTTTCCGCCTCGTAGTTGCTAGTAACGTCTGCCATCGCGATCGATTTCGTCTCGATGATCGCAAACTATGCCTCTGTATATCTCGTGTGTATCTCCTTCTTCCACCACATGAACGGGCTAATATATGCTATGTGCAGTACACAATCACTCACTGGGGTATGTCTTTCACCCAGCCTTCCGATTTCCCCACTCCATTTCGCTTTTTCCCAGGAAATTTGGCGTATCTGCAGAACCAGTATTGGGCAAGTCATTTCGGTCCTATTAGAAGAAACATAATCGAATACATGTTATCGAACAGCCTGTTCCGCTCTTTCTATTTGCGACTGGCGTCGTGGCCGCTTTGGCCCAAAGTTTCCTGGCTGTTAGATACTGGCTCCTGTGCGCGTTATATCATTGTGTCGCGGCCCAGCTCCTAACTCGCTCTAGAACCAGAAACAAATTCATCTCCCTCACTTTATTCCTCTTCATCACGGTCGCAGTAAGCTTTTATCCCTCCTCCACACGTTTAAACTTTGAGTTCAACTGACAGACCGGCGGCGCGTTCGCTTCTGCCGTCACGATCGCGATGTTCCCCGGATATCATGATCGGGGGAACGTCATAATCCCCGCCACGTGTGTCGTCATCTCTTCTGAGGTCTGTTCGACTTGAACTAACATGTGAATGTAGCACCTGGCTTGTCACCGAAGCCGTGACGGACATTTCCATCGCGTTGGCCCTTCTGCTGGAATTCAGGAAGGTCAAGTCCTCGTTCAAGGAGACCAGGAGGTGAGCTTGCGGGTCAGCATCACTGACCGGATGTACTTCTCTTTGGTAGTCTGGTGAATAGACTAGTGGCACAAACCATCCAGACCGGAGCCGCTGGGGCGACCATAGCGTTGGCTATCTTGATCTCGTAGGTGCCCGAAATCCCCGGTATTTATCGAACTCATACAACTGTTCGTTTAGGTTTCTGGTAAACAACGAAAGCAACGGTAAGTTTCTCGGTCTTCCACTCTCCATCCCTGGCTCATATATCTCAGTTCCCAACGGCATCGCCTACTGCCTAGGCCGCGTCTATTGTCTGACCATGGTTCGTATTCTAATAAAGTAAATTCTGCGTTGGTCGGGACTCACAAAACTTGAAGCTCGCGAATCTCAATATCAGGCAAACCGGAAAAACAAGGTCAAGCATGGGCACGTCTTCGGGTGCGAACCTCGGGACTCGCGGTGAGCACAGAAATCAGGCGCAGAGCGAAGGCGGCGACGACAAAGACGGCATTCGTGGGTTTCTGGTTCGCACTCTGCATCTACTGAGGCTGACCCGATGCGTGTTCTAGATGTCCACCGGACGGCTGTGGTACTCGAATTTTCAGGTTCTGAATAGATCTGTCGCTAATTTTGCCTCGTAAGGTTCTTGGCGACCCTCCGCAAAAGGTTTTTTCTGTGGGCTCGTTCAAAACCAACGTGATATATTTCTCTCGTTCAGCCTCTATGACGGAGACGCTGACGCAATAATAATTCTAGACTGGCCGGGACCTTCCTGAAGATAGTCCCGCCGTCGAAATAGAGATGACGGTGAACGATTCTGCTTCCTACTCGTCGTCCAAGAAGAAACAGGACCTGTTCGCTGTGTGATTTTCTCGGACTTTTGGTATGGACGTTAGTTATTTATTTATTGAGGTGTAACATGTATGTCATTCCCGGAGAATGTCGCCCATTTGAAACTACGATTGCGCGCCTGGAAACACCCAGATGCCATTGAGTCGCAGGGTCGTTCCCCGATGCCCCTGCCTCCGACGATGCGCGTCTGCGCGCCATGATGCAGGAGCTCCTTAACAACAACGGGAAGCGTGGTCACGACGGGGAAGAGAACAACAATGCCGTTGCCAAGCGCCTGCAGCTCGCGGTTATCGCCCAGCTATTCATCTACCCCGCCCCACCCCCTGCACCAGCGTTTGCTTCCCCCGCTTTCGTGGCCGCCCCGCCTACAGCTGCGTACCCCGTGCCCCCCCTCCCCCCCAGGCGCCGCCGCCGCTGGTCCCGCACCCGCCTCCGGGTGGTCCTCCTCGCGTCAAGATTGACCCCGCTGGACAACAGCGGAGCGAAGATCATGGGGTTTTCGTCCAGCCACGACCTTGTTGTGTCCCCCACCGGGAAAAACGACACTGTCCGGCCGTTCGTTGGGCTGGTGTATGTACTCAAAGCTCAGTGATGCGGGGCAGACGCGGCGCCGTGAAGCAAAGGAGAGTCGCGGCGAGGCGCAGGCCTGGGAGGGGTCTCCGCGCCCTCTCTTCATCCCTGACGTGCCAGCTGGCGAGCTGGTGCAACCGACCATCATAATACCGCCCGCCATCCCTCCGTCGCCTCGAAAACGACCAAGAAAGGCACGGAGACAGTCCTTACCTGCGGCCCTGCCACCACCCAATCGACGATGTTTTGGATCCACGATCAATCTCGCGCCGTGGAGCCTCCCGTTCTCATATCTTGGCCTCACGCGAGAATGTTCTCACTGGCGACGCGCTGAGGCAAGAACCGGCTCGGGACATGCGCAACAGCACTTGGGAACGTCTGTTAAATCTTAGCTGTTGCTGGTGGACGGTAAAATTGGTTGAAACAGCGGATGAGCCCCTGACGCTTTGATTGCTTTATTTCGACCGCAATATGATTAGCTGTGCATTTTTTCGGAGCGTGGGGTTGATTGCTACTGGATGATGGTGGATTACGTGACTTGAACCCTTTCCTCATCCCTCCTCAGTTCCCCGGTTGTGGTCTCATCTTTCGTCTCCGCAGCACTCTGTCCGTTCTTTTGTCTCTGGCAAAAGAAATGAGAGAGACAGATAGGCAGTATGCACCTTCGGCTGGACATTGGTCACGAACGGCATGGGCCAAATGGCGGTCTGATTGACTACCGGTAATTGTTCTCCTCACGTATCACATATTTAGAATGATAGAAACGGGTGCTGTAGAAGGCATGCCGGAATCAGTTCGCGCCGGTGGACGCAGCCTGCAGTGTTCCGTGGGCGGGTGCTCTGGCTGTTCAAAATCGTGGCGAACGAGAACGGAGTGCTCACCACGGTAATGAATGCGTACACCCAGCACTACGCGCTCGTCATCCGTCCAGAAGGCGAGACATTGTCTGGAAACGCATGTTCAAAAATAAGCAGCCTCCTCGAGTTCAGTTATCTACGGTCTGCAGTTAGACACATCTAGCACTGCCGTAGAAAGCCCAGTGATCTCTGCAAAGCCAAGGAAAGCGTTTTGAGCTCATCAGCACATAAATTTAATGATCAACAAATGTTGGTTCAATGTCTTGGCGGCCCAAAGCGCAACTTCCAATTGCCCTGAAAAATGAAAGCATGGCTCATTTGTGGATAGGCGAGAGACTTCCTAGCCGAACGGCCAAGACTTCAGACGAACAGAGTCCTGCCGCAGTGAATGATCAAAGACGGGCAAACAATGTATATACTATGCAAAACATATGTTCAGAAGATACCCATATGTGCTCGTCTCAGGTCTCTGACGTGGAGAATTTATCCCGGGGCCAGGATGTCTCTCCTAAGCAAGGGCCTTGGTCCCGCGCTCCACCTTGAACACAGTGCGATTGAAGTCGAGGAACGTCAGCCCCGTGCGCGAGCGGATCCTCGGCTCCCATCCCTGCGGAATCCGCTCCTCGCTCAAAAACGGCTCCAGATCCGCGATTTTGCCACCGAAGATCGTTAACAGGGTGGAGGAGCTGCGGCGCTCTAAGCAGGTGGCTGAGGACGAAAACAACAAGGCAACGTACTTGGAGCTTCCGAACAACTTGTGGGACGTGTCGAGCGTGAATTCGGGGTTGGTCGCTTCGGCGTCCCTGCGCCGTTTGGCCGAGTAGCGCGACAAGTCGGAGGCCGTGAGAAGCGTGTTTCCGGCGTCGTCGTGGCCCGTGGCGGATCCCAGCAGCTCGTTGATGAAGGGGATGTATGGCTTGCCCTGGTCCGGGTCGTATTTTGTGTCCTGCCCTGCGCTCCGTGACGCACGTCAGTCCGAGTAACGTAAATATGAAAGTAGAAGGGCGCACGCGTGAGGGATGCATCGTGCTCAATCCCGTTGTGAAGACTGATTTCGGCTAGATCGAACGTATCCTGCAGAGCCGAGTATAAGCGTCGGTGTGGAGCATTTGTGGCTGGTCACCCACTGTGTTATAATCCTTGAGAAGCATATCGGCGGCGACACCTGGCACAAAGCGACAGAAGGTAGGGGCAAAATTGAACGACTTCCGCACGACCTTGTTCAGTTCGGTGAACTTGATGTTACGGCCGTCTGTATACAAATGAAGTAAGCGTGAATTATCATGCGGCACAGTATGGCTGGCGCAAACCGTGGGGAAGTATTCCTGGTGAAAGATAAGTTCAGGGCCGTGGGACATGCGAAGGAGGACTCACCATGATTAGCGAGAGCATTCAACGCCGGGCACGCACAGCGGCTGTCTCCTTCTGTCGGTGGGACGAAATCTGGCCAATGCCCGCCCTCCCCGAGACTCCCGTGAGGTACGACGCTTCCAACCTTCAACTTCGGAGTGACGAGATTGAAAACAGCGAGCACAGCGTCCCAGGTGAAGATGTAGATGTTTAGAAACAGTTTTCTGGCGCTTTTGAGTGGAGACATCGTGGAGGGGGAGGAGAAGAGGTAGGCCGCACAGTGCCCGCAGAAGCGAAAATTGAGCGGCGATTGGCGGTGGCGCCACTGGAAGCGAGCAACATGAATGTACGTAAAACTTCCCACACGAAACAGCAAGCCGACGCCAGTTGAACTCGAAAGTCACTGAGAATGGGGAAGTGATGCTCTTGTTCTCATCTGACGCGCAGGGCTCAACCATACCACCACCTAAGTTGCAAACTTATCTGTAGTGGCTGGATTTGGGGCTAATTAGACGCTGGCGGGGTACGAAAAAGAAGCGAGCAATGCACGTGAGCTCGCTTTAAGGGAACGCGTTCGGTCCGGAAACATGTGAAATGACAGTTCTGGCAGCAGTAATTCACTGCCAGCAACGGTGCCGTCCGGTCAGGTGAACGCTCGGTTGCATTCCGACAGGGATGAAGGCCAGCTGCAAGTGGCGTCGTTGCGGCGAATGAGCGCTGAGAAGCGACGGGCTAGATTAAGTTATACGTACTCCTTCCCAGGCATTTGTAAAAGTTACCGTTGGAACGGAGGGAAGAGTGCTTTATGATTATTCGGACTGATCCGAGTTAGCTTCCTCTTCTTGAAGATACGTACTCATACTTCTTTTAAGTAAATATGTGTGCTCGGGCCGCCGACCCGCCCCGCCGTCTAAGGCCTTTGTCAAATAAGCCCCGCTCGACGCCATCAGCTTGATGCGCTCCGGGCGTCAGTGATGGCACATCACCGGAACCATCTGATGAACATTCTCGGCACACTCCGCCTTGCTCTCTCTTGTACTTCTTCCGCACTTCCTTTGCCGCTTTTCACGCTCGGTGCACTCTCGAAGTGCTGCATCACCGGTCACCGCCCACGACGGCTAGCCGCTCAAGAAGCACATTCTACCCTCGATGAAAGGGACGGCCCCAGCACGCGATCTGGCTCTGGAACGCGGACGTCGATGCCGCGTGCGTATGAACAACCGCGAATGCGCACGTTCGGCTCGCGATTAACTGGCCTGCACCCTAGAGGCTAGTCTTGGGCCACTGATGAATAAACTGTTTACCATGACCCAGAACTTCATTCCTTTACACTCTCTGTAGTTGTTATAGTACTAAGGTGGCGACAAGTTGAATCAAAGTTTCTTATTTTGGTCGAGCCCCTGAGTCACGTGCTCAACCTGCGTGCGATCTTGCCGGCGCCGGTGGCGCACGGCACTGCCACGCGCCCTCCGATGAGCGCGCCTGATGCGACGCTGTCGGCCGGCCCGCCGGCCCGGTTGTTTGCCATCGGGGCTTTTGCCAACTCTTCCACTTCTCTTACATACTGACAGTGTACTGACACCAATCTAACCAAATCGAATAATCATATACTACTACGGACTCCGTTGGAACGGCTCGTCGAGTCGTGACAGTCGAAGCATGGTTATAACTCCGTGGATCTCGGAATAGCCAGCATGAGTAGGCTTGGGGGTTGAGCCTCGGCCATCGCCGTTATTCAACGCGCCATGTCGGCGGTCCGCCGTATATAAACAGAGGGAGCCCAGACTCCATCGCGAAAAATTGAACAAAAATGCCCAATGTGCAGGTCCGGAATGATGAATCCGGTCAATCTCTCGTAAAAAAGCGAGTCTCCGACAGCTAGTCCTCACATTCTACAGTGAACGGTGTTCAGAATTTTAGAAGTGACAGGTAAGGCTCAAAAACCTCTCCGAGTCACTGTGTGCACCTTCAGCTTGGAGGTGTCATTGTCATTGTCAGTGTCTTGCTTTTTTTGTTGAACATATTAAACATTAACGTGCCGAATCAAAGAGACGCGCTGGAAAACAGGCCTTGGCGGCGAAATGTCCCGTCTCGCTATCTATCTCCGCGTTCGATCCAGCCCGACCGCTCCTCTGCCGCGCAGCTGCTCTCGCGTTCTCATGATATCAGAATCTCCAGCTGCATTCTGTGGCTTCACAAGCTCAATATTAATGTTCAAATCCAGAATGTCATAACACTCAAGCTCTATATAATTGCCGTTCTCCTTCTCCCCGCCCCCGTGCCTGTGCTGCCCTTCCGTGGTGTCTCGCGTCTCGCCCGAGGTCCATCTATGAAGCAGAAAATTTGACCATGTGCGCCTTTCACAGCTATCTCTTACGACAAGGCCGCTTCATAGTCGCTGGTCTTTCCTATCGAGAGCTCGCTGCACCAACACAAAATTTCGCCTAGTACAGATACATACGTCGTTCTCCGATACCCTACGCCGAAGTTTTCACAGCGAGCTCCCACCTATGTATGTGAGCCGTCAACCTGGGCCCGTGTTCACTTGATATAGCTCTTTTTGGGCATTAAATGAATCTCATGAGCCTCCACACCAGTCGATAATGTGTTTCCTCGCTCATTCACCGTAAACCTGACTTTTTTCGTGGAAATCCCTCGATTCACAGTGAACCTGGCTTTTTGTACGTGGAAATCCGTTTAAATTTTATTTTTGACAGGCCAAACCGTATTGGTATCAAAATGTACAGTGATCCACCGGTCACTGAAACAAATCAAGGCATTGAGCTGATATCTATGGTGTTACTATATTTTCTGGAATTCTGAAGCACCCAAATGTATTATATATGCTATACCTTGGTCCTTGAATTTTTTTAAATTTATTGAAGAGGAATTGAGTCCTCAACAACCGAAATCCACTTGTTTCAGTGAGTGGTGGATTGCTTGCCCTGCCAAATCAGGAAATGATCTGGGGCTATTCCTCTTTCCTCTCACTAGTTATGAGCTATCAGACTTGAGGGGAAGTGTTTTTATGTATGGTGCTGCAATATGAACTAGGTTTGAGCCCAGTAGGACCAGCAGAGAGCTCGAAAAAAAGTGTTTCAGTGACCGGTGGTGTGTCAGTGACCGGTGGATCACTGTACTTCATTCAGGATTTCGGCATCCTTCAGAAGAAGCACGCAAAGATGGTGGATGCACAATATCTGCATCGATAATTCCGACCGGGAGAGTTAGAGAACGGCCGGAATAATCAAGGCAACCTAAGGCTAATATAATATGACAATGGGGTTTAACTTCTGCATAGACACCTAGACAGACTTAGACAGATCTAAGCCGGCCTACACAGACATAGAAAGACATAAACAGAACTAAGCTGACCTTCACTCAGCTGAACAGATCATTTCTTTGCCATCTAAACAGATGTATCTGTGTAGCTGATTATCTATGACCTAGCCTCAGGGTAAGTTTAGGCGGGGTCGGAACGCAGTGATCACCGCAATAATTCCTCTTCACCCAACAGCATTCTCTCTTGCGCGCGGCCGGTAAATCGGAACAGCGTAGAACATCTCAAGGACGTCATGCCCAAATATAAGTACAAGTACCACTGTGCCGCGCTGGTAGATAATAACCTTCAGGAATGAAGTGCTATCATCTAAACCTGCCATTTGTTGCTGTAAGGCCGGAACAGTTTGCAGAAGTTTTTCTAGGAATATATTGCGAAGATTCACGACTGCAGGTGACGCACTGCATTACAGTAGGGCATGTTCCGTAGTTTCAAATATCAGTTCGGGCGGAAGGGGACGAGAAAAACCTTTTTTCGGGGCTGCAACGTGGCGGGGCCGCGGAATTTTCTCACGGGGCAAGCCAATCGTGCCCCGTTTGAGAAATTCATCCCGGGATGAGGACGGGGCGGATGAGTCTAAAAGTACGCCTTGTCCCGGGCTGATCACTCCACAGCTTACAGCCTCTCCTTGACCCACCCCTCCCTTCCTTCGGTTTAGGGTCCGCTGAGGTGAGTTGGGCTTGACTCGTGCAGCGTGCTTGTTGATCTACATGTGTACCAGGCCTATTACTACAATTCAGTTCGCTGAATCGTGACTGCAATCGCACTCCTTGTGCCTCGCTGACTCGCTGCATCGAGTTGCGAAAGTTCGGCTTCATCAAAGTTCTATCGCCGCAGTGTAGGGTCCTTCCGCATTCAGCATAGTCCGGCATAGGCGCTGTGGAGCGTTGTGGTCGCAGACATCGTTATTTTTCTCGCATTTTGAATGCCGGTTTCCCTTTGTTCCCACCTGTCCGTGTTCTGTGTATTACGTATAGTAGTTAGGTCAAGCGCACCATTATTGAACGTCCTAAGCTCACAAATGAACCTCATTCTGAACGTGCCAAAAATAGTATTGTATGCTAGAATACTAGGTGTTGGATTGACCGAGCCACAAAAAGATCTGCGGCAAGGCACTCACCTGTGCCATCGTCAAGGACGTCACCCTCTATACTCTATGTCGATGTTGTGGATAAACCCTCCGAGGTATCGTCGCTAGAGGTTATGCGCAGGGTCATCAAGGACTTGCGCGAATGGTGGCCGCGCAGATCTTCGAAGGTGAATTCATTGGTCCACGCTCGTCTGAATAATGCAATCACCTTAGCTCAGCCTGGAGTTCCGGTAATGAAGAGGGGTTAACCAGTCGGATTAATTTCAACGCCATCAGTGTCAATGACCCACAAAGTTCTTGCGTAGAGTCCCGCTCATTTTATCTTGTTAAAACCATTTCTCAAAGATATTCTTGCATGTCCATCTTGCATGAATCGACTGATCCATTTTCGTGCTTCGCTGTATAGTCGTTTTGAATCGTAGAGGAATGAAAGTATTTCCTCGCCGGGGAGAGAATAACAACGAAATGACCAGGCAAGAAGGTATGCAGAAAAAACTTGTAGGTGCGTAAATAAACATATACTGCAGGCCCATTGACCGTAAACCTGTCGCCTCGAATCTTCATTTCTCCTTCCGGCCGCATCTCGAATGGGATGAGTAACTCAGGCTCCTTGACTAATCTTCCGCACTCCGGACAGACAGATCTGAAAGCCCCGTGTCAAGTGGGTCTACAGCGGGAATGTTTGGGCTCGGAGACACAGGTCCGACGTCGTTATTGCGGTACGCTGTATTCGGATGTTCGGGTGAATTCAAAGCGAGATAAGTCGGGTTTGAAAGGCTGAAAATTGGTGAGACTGTTGGAAAAAGCAGTTTCAAAGCCATGGAAGCAGCGAAGTTGGTTCCAAAGTTAGGTCCTCGAAGTCGTTTCCGGATCCGCAGTGCAGAATTCGCAAGGTACAATTGAGGTACAAGCAGAGATTCTTCAGAATTTGACCGCTATGTGAATTTAGGTTATTGTTGATCACGGGTTGGACCAGTAGCACCAGAGAATTTGCGTAGAATGGAGAGAAGAGCAGGGAGATGAGGGCAGGAGTCAAGGGTAACGTGAGAGCCATCAAATGGTGGGCGCTAGTTCAGTTGGGCGTCAATCACCAGGCGGTGCTCTGGCTTTGGTCTTGTATCGAAGCGGTAATCATTCGCACCTTGTTCTCAAACCACCACCGACTCAGCATCACTTGCATAACAATTGTAGCGCGCTTTGCGGCAGAGCCCACTAACTTAGGAGGTAAAATCTTCCATTCTATCAACATTTTATTCTATTTCTCGCAATGCAATAGGTGGATCATATTATTCAAGCTCCGACGACGTGATAGTTGAACCACAGCTGCCAATATTTCTGCGGGGAGCTCCAGCAAAAAATTGTGCACCTATCTATCCCAAGGGAGGCATTTAATCTGGCACTCACTAGGCCCCAACTGGAATCCCCCAGTTCCGTGTCTGCAACACCAGCATTGAAAGTCCAAATAAATTTAGGAAAGTCCAATGATCAACACTGAAGACATCGGGGAGGAAAGTTGAATCTCGCGTAAGAATCCATCGTCAATTTGGGGTAGGAGCCATTGAAACAAAGTAAGTGCCTGTCTGTGATTCTGAATGAAGCCAACGTATGTTTGGATAATCATCGGGCTCGGCTCACACCAGACACACAAATCGCCCGGGAGCAGCGCAAAGACGAATTAGAGAGAGAACACTTTGACCAAAATCCATCCCCAGCGCGGTCTGAGAATGCTGTGGGTTGGATTATATAGCTACGAGTTTTGCCCTTGGAATGCAAGGTTTGTGTGACTGAGGATATAGGGAAAGTGTCTACAAGAATGATGATTAATAGCAGATATGCGTGAGGAGTGGGGAGGGATATCAAGAATGCTGCACCAGCGGCGGATATGCCTTCGACGACGTGTCTTGAGTGGGAACACGAAAGTGATGCACGATCACATGCCTTGATGGAACGCGGTTCCTCGTTGGCTCATTCACGATGGACGCTTGCAACAGAGGCAATTTCTGCTATTCACGTAAACATTTTAGAAACATGATATAAACCGGGGAGATCTTATGCTATAATGCCAGGAATCAGACATAATTATTTCGGAAAGGAAATCTGGGTGCTCACATTTGGATTTGGATGTGCGGCGACCAATCGCAGGGGCTGCCAATGTGACAAGGAGCTTTTGTCTACTGCGGACCGGCATCTGAGGAGGTAGAATGCAGATGAGGATTCCATGGGTGTGGGAGGACCGCCAAAGGACTGGTGGAGGAAGAAAGTTCCCCTTGAACTGAGGTGCACGTCAGTCATGTGAACCAGGGGAAACAAAAAAACCTACCCTGTCCATCCGCTTGCGGGGAACATTCTTGGGGGCAACAACTTACCTGGGACGTTGAGTCTCAGTTGCAGGTTCTCTCTTTCCTTTCGAGCCGAATATAGGAATCTTCCTTAATTTTAGTCTCATCCTCTTCTTCGGAATTCCCCCTGGTTGCAGTGAACATTGTTTTGAGCTCAGATGTTGCCGTTGCCACCTCAACCCCTGTACCTGTGTGAATGATCGTTTGAAGAGCTAGATATCAGTGCCGTTTTGCTTCCTGAGTCCTGACGGACCTCCTCTGACTGACAACAAGTTATCTTACTCTTTGGGACGCTGTTCAAGATCAGCACTCTCAGTTGACTCCAGATCAAGCCAGCTTCCAAGGATTTTACCAAATTGAGCTTCCAGACACGGCTGCATGTTGAATTTCTTGGGGCTTGTATACCATCAGCCACAGCGAGTACTACCGGATGAAATTGAACGTTCTCGAAAGCCTTAAATGAACAAAGGAATTGGAACTCAATTGGGTGTGTTGAGGGCTTAGCTTCAGAAAATCCACCAACTCTGCAACATCTCTGCCTGGTGCAATTCATCTGTGAATGTCTCTACCTATGTAGGGGCATTAACTCCAGAACTGGGTGGGATGGTTGACAAGGGTTAAAGCAGAGTTTTGGTTGAATTCTTCTCTCATTTGAACGGAAGTGTTGAGAACCACTTTGGGGGAGATCAATCGGGATTGAAGGTTTGTTTGAGATGCAACTTAAATATCAAGAAATACATGCCCTAGATGTCAGTTGAATGCCAAATACCTTTTATAATATTAGACCAATCAACTCTGGTTGAATTTTGCAAAAAAGTAAATAAAAAGAAAATCGCGGATGGGGGGACTCGAACTCATACGCAAAATCGCAATGTTTGGCTCTGCTTGGCCGTGGGAAAGCTACATTTTGGCGGACGCTCTGCACCATTAGGGCACTACAGGACCCACTACCTAAAGTTAGTGGGCATTTCATCGCGGTGAGCATCTGGAAATCTCTTCAAACTCGCCGTCAGAAGTCGGTTGCACGATGGGGCATAGTCCCGCTTTCCCCCAGAACTGGAGCGCAAGATCTTTGAATTGGCTGCCCATGACCAACCTCTTTGCATCCTCAACCTGATGCTGGTCGCATGGCGAGCGAAGGAATGATGTGTCTCGGTCTCTTGCCTTACCTCAAACCTGACCGAAATCAGGACCGAGCCACTGCCATATCGGACACTTGTCTTTGGACCGTTTTACGGTCCGAGGCTCAAGTGTCTCCCCTCTCCCAACGTGGAAGCCTTTGCTCCGTTAATTCAATCAGAAACGAAACCAGCTTCATTTGCTCCACAGGACTGTCTGCCCTCTGCCGATATGTGACTACAGATTGCTTCCCGCCGCAGGATTGATTCTTTCGACCTGCACGGGTGTTGAAAATCTCGGTGTTGAGAATCTCTGGATCAACGGGATCGAGTTCCGTCAGGGTTTCCAGATTCTTGCGTCCGTTGCTGGCCTGCCGTTGACGCGACTTTACTGCGATTCAATGGCCCTATTCGACGGCGTGGCAGATTTCACGCATCCACTGTTCTCCAACATTACGCGTATTTTACCTCGGGAATGGGAATACGGCCGGCTCTGGATTTGCTCTCATTCCGCATCTCAGGCATCTCTCTTTCAAAGGCTACAGCTACCGTGAGACCAAGCCGGCGCCGCTTGCGCTCCTGCAGAAATGCAGATTGCTGCGTGTTGTCATCTACTTACATGCGGCGGAGTGCAGGCGTGGACCTTTCCAAGAAGGTCTAAATATTACGCAGGCCATGCCGCCATGGAGGTAGAGATTTTCTTCCTGCTCCCAAGGTCTCTCAGCGACCGTCATGTCCTATCTGATTTCCCTCACAATGTGCGCCTGCGTTTCTGACTTCATGGATCGCGTCTAACCTCAACCTCAGCACAGGGCCGACAGTGAGCTGCCTAATTTTTCGTCCTGGAAAATCACTATGAGCTGAGATTCGCTACGCTAGCAGTTAGGGATTTTGTTTACCTGGTGCGGTGTGGGAGTTCTGGCGGTGCAGGCATGTTCCTGAACGATCCCCTGTTTATCTGTCTGCCGTGTGCGCAATCCTGAATTCGTCTCAGATTTCTATCACGAAAACTGCCAGGATGACCGGGCCATCATCAAGCTCCTCGCTGGGTGCTCCTCGCCGCCGATGTTCGCGTCGTTCTTAATTCTTCCATGCAGTCTACGGGCTGGTCCTGGTCGACGTCTTGCACACCGTTATAGTCACCGCCGACGGCTTCCACTGGTTCGTGTACGGATTCGGGAATCTGGCTCAGCTCGATGATACGGTAATCCCCCCCTGTTCCGATAGTCCTCCGCCCCCTTGCTGATATATATGCCAACAGTTTCTGGACTCGTGGGACATACCCGTCCTCGACTCCGTGATCGCCATCGTTGTACAAACGTTCTACTGCTGGTGCATTTATTTCCTGCGCAAAGGAATCGTCATCCCTGCCGCTGTTTCCCTCGTCCGTCCAACCTGCCGTTTCAGCGCGTTAACAAAATTTCCCCATCAGGTTTCGTTGACGCAATTCAGTGCGGGTATCTACACAGGTATCCGAGTGCGTCTATTAAATTCTCGGTTTATTCGTTTGTATTCATCAGCGTCAATGAACAGGGACGCCAAATCACTGCGTTGAGGCCCCCCATAGACACAGGCTATGTCTACCCACGTAGACCCACGGGTAGACACAGATCTATGTCTAGGTATGGCTACATGGAGTAGACACAGAGCGTCGATGTTTGTCTACCTGTGTTTACGTGTGCAATAGTGTGTCTACCTGAGGTAGATTCATGTAGACTCATCTGGCCAAATGTTGACACATGCTCTAGACATCTTCTGGTTCCCACTGACCGTGAATTGTGAATTGAACATTTCCTCCCACTTCTATTATTGTGTTCTCACGTTTCGGCACACTCGGCACTGGCTGCGTGGCTTGTTTGGCTGGCTCGGGCTTCCGGCATCAGACACACCAAGGTCCAAACTCGGCCTAACTGAACGTTCAACCAACATTGAACCATCCTCCGACCCAATTCAGGAACCTCCCTGTTATTTAAAGAATGCAGTCTTACATCGGGGTACCTGTGGCTGGGGCGTCTACCATGTGTCTACCAGCGGTAACGGAAGTAGACAAAGGTAGCCGAACGTAGCCGAACGTAGCCCAATGTGGGAATGCTGTGTCTACATGACGTAGACCTAACGTAAACGAACCGCTGCAAAGGGTGTGCCGATCTGGTGTAGACCCCCCCTGTCTACGCGGGTAGACATATGTAGACACGTGTAGACACACGTAGACGAACCGCTGCTCACCTGTGTCTACGGGGGGCCTCAACGCAGTGAATGGGACACCTCTCGCTGCTCACCAAAAACGCCGTTGGGGAAACAGTACGTCACCACTCCGAGTTATTCATTGCTTCGCTAATTTTGGCGTAGGTATGTCGGAGGGGCTGTGGCCGACATCGCCATTGCAACGGTGCTCTCATAGACGGTGTGTCCCAGCCGCGATATCATGCGCAGAGACGCTGACATCGTCATAAATTTATTTACAGCTGTTACGCGAGCGGAGCTACTCTCTGCCTTCTAACCACAGCATGACCTCGCGCCTCATCGTCGAAACCAACCCTCTCACCGGTACATATTCAAATGCCTCCTTACCCTGATAATGGCCGGCTAACATGTTTCCACTTCGACGTTGCTGTGATTGCTGTTATTCTGTTCTGGGCATGCCCGGTGAGTGGTTTTCCAGATCCTCGGATCTAATTAAGCTCATATCAATGCTCGATATGGCACAGCGGCTATTGCCCCCCCGCGCATTCCGTTCCTTCTCCTCTCCCCCTCGTCCGCGCGTTGAGAATCGAATGATCCATAGAATAGCAAGTGTCGGGAAACTGAATACCAATGCCTCCTCGCACTCTTCAACAACCGCACGAAAGAGTCAAACGCCAAAATGAACAGCCACGGCATGGTATTGCTGCACCTCCCGCCCACCTCGGGATCGCGCGAAAACTCGGGCCACCACGGCGGGAACGGCGTCAACGTCAACGTCACAGTGCATGTGAAGCGCGAGACGTTGTACGACCCTGAGCTCAACATCCAGGTTGGTGCTTCATTTCTTTGACAAGGTCCACGACGCCGCTCCTGACCGTGCCACGCGCTCTTCAGAAACCGAGCTCAACCTGGCCGAAATCTTGATCATCGTAAAGTCCGGTGACAAAGAAAGAGTCACAAAACCGCGTGTACTCGATATCGTCCCGTTGAGTGGAAATTTGCAATGCAGGTAGGCAATCTGGGCCAGCGCCTCGGGCTCCACATATGAACTGTATCGCTGGTCAATTCATGGCCGACGCCACTACTGTACATAGCCGACTGGCAAATGGGTTGATTGAAATTAGAGTTGATGTGTGTGGATCTATTTTTGCTCTTTTGAAGTTGGGAAACCGTATTTCAATAAGGTCAATTTATTTGATACTTCCACTAAAATCACTCTAAAATGAGGTTGATCAGCGTACTCAAACAGCAGACGTAAGACAGAAGGTTCCAAACCGTCGTCGCACAACAAAGCCAAAGACGGCCACGTTTTTCACGCTCCCTTCCTTTCTCTTTTCACTCATGCCACGACGTGCGGAGCAAGTTCCAAGCGAGGTGAAAATGCCTGGAGTTCCAGACTTCAGAGACGGTATCGCCAAGTGGAACGCTGCTTGGGAGAGTCTCTTTCCCGTACTGAAAACGATAGTCGGCGACTTGGAACTCTTGACGTCTCGTCCAGCGCATTTGCTCCTCGGCGATATGCAGGAGGAGTTGTGTTCCAGCCACAGCATTCTGCGCGGAACCCATCTGACGCAGGAAGAGCTACGTGTGTTGGCCGTTACAAGCGTTCTTCAGCCGAATTTTTGCTGGAAGACACTCACCCCCGCGGCGCGAGAAGCACATATGCTCGAGGGATTTCTGCGCTGCTGCTTGAATGAGCCGGACTTCGCGCCGGATTTACGAATGGATAGCTGCGACATCACTCTTGCGTCTTTGGAAACCGCGAACGGCGAAGGATTTCTAGCCCTGCTGAGAAAATATGTTCCAGCGGGCGACGTGAGCCTCATGGAGGACCGTTGCGTCTCGTACTTGCATCCGGAATGGAAGGAGGAGACGATTGCGCGTCTTCAGAGGGCCGGACGTGAAGCAGAACTGCAGCTGTTGATCGTACTGCGCGACAAGTCTCTTAGTAAGTTCTTCGACCTGGCCTATTCGTGGAGTTGAAATTGGCGCAGCAGACTTCCTGTACAATACGATTCTATCCATCATCGGAAGCCCCCGCCCGCCCGAGTTCGCTTACACAAAGAACGGCATCCAGTCGAGCACGCTAGATTGGGGGTCGTGGTCGAAGAGGCCATCCAATAAGAAGCCCAACAGCGATTCACCAAACGAGACGCCGGTCTATCGCCTGGGCAAAATCTGCGATGGCTGTAGACACTCAGAAAGAGATGACGATCCCCGGTTCATGGTCTGTAAGAAATGCAACCAACAGTTGTCGCACAAAGTTTACTACTGTTCGAGGTACGCATTAGCCGCGGTTTATCCCTTCTTCAATGGACCCAATGCTCGCAGGGCCTGTCAGATATCACATTGGCCAAACCACAAGAAGATTTGCGGCAAGGAACTCACCCCCGCGGCCGTCGAGATCCCATCTATCCACACCGAGGCATCACTGGCTGATGCGGTTTTCCTCCTCGAGAGAATGGGACCTGCGCGCGACGGCTACACGCGCTCTCCTGCCCTTATCCGGCAAATGCAGTATCTTGACGCTGTCCCGACGCGCGACTACGTCTTCTTCTCCCCGACTGGTCCCAAGCCGTTCATGATTCCCCTTTTCCTCCTGCGCCTCGTCCTTCGCCTTACCGTGCAGATGGCCATCGCCACCGGCGACCGCGCGTGCATTGGGGCGTTGACCGAGGTCGTGGTTGAGTGCTTCCAGGGTGACTCGAATGCGTTCTTGGCCCAGTTTGTCGCCGAGTTCGGGGATGTTGCTGCGTCGAAAGCCAAAGCCGTGCAGGCGCAGCTCGACAGTCGCGAGGCTGCCACGGTCATTCAACCGCAGGCCGAAGGCTACACCATTTTCACTCCGGCTGGGAAATTGATAACGCGGTGGAAAGATGAATTCGTGAGGTCCAAAGTTGGATCCCGCTATGCTATCATCGCGAATGAACCGACCGAGAGGCCAAAGTTATTACGGACCTCCGCGAATGGTGGCCGCGTAGATCCTAGACGTGAGTGCGTTTTCTCTCTCACCAACCTTTACCGCGCCGATGAATCCAACTTATTTCTTCCCCAGGATCGTGCCGAATCGATTCCACAGATATCCATCTTGAATGTAATTCCTGATTCCTGTGTCGATTTTTTGCTGTGTTGCGCTCGATGTAATCCGTCGTATTGAAAGTCTTGATCTTCCATCTATTTCAGGCGCATTACAGAAGCAATGGGTATTTCAGTTTAAGCGTAGTGCTCCTGGTTAATTACCATGTTCTCTCTCTTTTCTCTGGTTGGACAGTTTCCAGAATACCATGAGAAACTGCCTGCGGCTTTGAAAACACTGTCGATAGTGCAAAGGTCGTCTGGTTGTTTTCGTTACCCAACGAAGAAGACTCTGGTATGCGATTCGGCATTACATCGCAACAGAGCAGAAAAATCGAAACAGGAACTACGATTCAAGATGGGGGCCTAGGAAGTAGCTGCTCCACGATGTAGTGTGCAGGTCCTCGAAAGAAATAGGTGTACCGCGTCCAAAGGGGCCAGGAGAAATTGCCGCGCACTGCCGCGGCAATACCTAATCCTGACTAAGCCCGACTAAGCCACATGGGAAATACCTTAATCATGAATTGCACTGCAGAATCAAGTCCTAGAGATGTGCTGGACTGCTATAAAGCTTGGATGAAGTATTCCAAGTGTCCTTCTGGGTCAACTAGGGGTGGGAAGTCCAGAGGCAAACCCAAGTTGAACCTCAAAATTGAATGAGACAGGAATACAACATGTTTTAACATGTTGGACTTGGTTGTTGTAATTTGGGACTTGCATGCACGCCGCGGCACGTCCGCATCAGTGCGCGGCAGTGCCGCGGCAACACAGCCACCGGGTAAAGTGCCGCGGCAGAGTGCCGTGCGCACCCTAGCTCTTTCCGTACAGTTCTTCTGGGATAACCTGGAGCTCCAACAACATTTTCAGACCTCAGTGGACTATTTAAATGAGAATCCTTGCACCAACCGGTCCGTGGCATTGGGATGAAGCATGTATATAAATTTCCAAACAAGACAGTCACTGCTATGCGCTGTTCAACTCCTCCAACCCCCGTGAATCAAGTGCGAAAATCCTGTGTTGAGGTATTTAAGGATCTCAAGTGCCCTGAACAAAGCTGAGAAAGCCGGTCTTCTACCTATGGGCACGGGAATTGTTGTCCATGATTGGTGCAAAGGCTGACTGTGATCAGAGATTTGTATATTGCCTGGCGTGGCGCACTTCCAACAGCAGTGCCGCGTCACTTTTGCCCTCAGCATTCAGTTTAGTATCTATGATTGCCGCGTCGCCTCCCAATTGATTCCGGGATGAACATCATCATATTCATGCCTGTGGTGACTGCAATCACAATGCAACCTATCACCAACTGAATGAGCTTCCCAGGTAGACTCGAGGCACACAGTCTGCGGACGAGCATCAAGACGTACCTATCCTCTATTGCAGGCAAATTATTAGGACTCCGTCCGGTATCATCCAAATATGTACTCTTTGTAGTACGCCGTGGGGTGATTCACACCTGAAAAGTAGTCAATGTGCGGCGATGCCGTGGGAATTTTGCAGGGGAGAAGTGCCGCAGCCGTTGTGCAGCGAGGAATAATTGTGTGTCAGAATTCCTTGAACGGGTAGTATTCCAGCTGTGGAGCCCATTGAAATGGTTGAGAGGCAGAATTTGGTTCTATGTACATCTGATTTGTTTTGAGCGAGGTTCTACGTAACTCTTGTTTCTCATTGCTGATTTGAGCACTGAAGATTCCATGAAGGAATTACCATACCTATGTGAGGCGCTGCTGCGTGGGGGGCCTTCGAGAATGGCTCATGTGATTGATATAAATGATCTATACAGAGGACATGATAAAACATGGTGCACTTTGAATTCACTATCTGGTAATTCTCATGTTGAGTCACTCCACCTGAAATATTCAGTGCCATTCCTTCGAAGATAGCTCATGAACCTTACGAATCTGAGGTGAACACAGAACTCGAGAGATGGTGCCATATACATTCCCAAAACAGTGGTAACGCCGTTGCAATTGAAATGTTGAATTTACCGGCAGACAAGCTTCTTCAGGACAGTGTTGCAAATTCAACGAGTCCGCATCCATGATACCCTTCAAGATTCAGGGTAGGGGAAGATCAACCATGGAAAGAATTTCTTCTCAATGGGTTGTAGAAATTCCCCGTATTCAATCTCGGCTTGCGACTTGAATGTCATGCATCCCGGCCATTCATCGACCCGAGCAGTTCCCTCTTTCTAGCTCAGGACCTACTTCGAGGGTCAGCAGTAGAGGTAAGCCCAAGACCAGAGGTTGAATGACACAGGTCAATTGCTTCGAAATTCATTCCACCATCGCGTCGTGATACTCCGTCGTGCATTGGCGTACAAGAGCCAGCACAGAATTCTGTTTATGATTTTTCATTGATCCTCTCAGTCCATCGAGTGTACAGATCTGCTCAATGACCGCTAGTAATACCGGGAGGAAAGCTGCATCTAGACCTGCGCCGCGTGCGGCAGTGCCGCGGCAGTTGCACTAGTCAGAGCCCCATGGTAGTTCATCCAATTTCAACACAGGGTAACCAGACTTGAGCGTACCTGGCGATTCAGCCGTCGCCGTCGAACCAGGTACTGGTCCCACTGAATCTTGCAGATTCCCAGTGTAGTTCAAACCGTGCATGACGATTGCTGCAGTTGGCTGAGGGCTGGTCACCAATTCCTCGAGGGTAACAAATGGGTTTCATTTAGGGCTCAAATGGCCTTAAATAAAGTGAGCCTGGCCCCAGGTCAACGGATCGGATACATAGTAGGGTAACCGGTGACTTGGTCTTCTCCGACTGTGCTCTGTGCTTGGTTCTAGCTGACTGACCGTTGTCCTCAATCCCGTCATCGCCGCACTGGATTCGCCGCATGCATCAACACTTGTGACTTCGGTAGCTCTCGGTCAAACTCAAGCACTGCGTTCAGCGCCCCGATAGCCGAGGCCGCGTGGAGCGTCGGCCACATCTGGCTATGTACGTCCGCCGATCCCTAGCGAAGCTTCGGCTACCTTCGTCACGTCACTTAGCCACGGCAACTTAGCCGCAGCCCGTGGAGCGCCAGCAAGGTGATGGCTAAGTGCTCGGCCAGGCTACGGCGAGCCTTCGGCTAGCTTCCGGCTAGGTGGCAGCAGTGCTTGCGGAGTTCTGCCGTGGGCGTCGGCCGCGGCTAGCCACATCGCTCCATAGATGGACGGCGATGCTCCGCTATGGCTAATGGGGGTTTGAACGCGGTGAAGGCAACTCAATAATTGCCCCAGCTGCTCGTGAACACGGCCCCGTATACCCGTCCCTGCAAATAAGTCACCGCTGCCGGCTCGGGAGTTCGCCGCTGGGACCATGTGGTGCCTCCGTCTCCCACACGTTAACGTTGCCATGCGGTTCATCCGTCCATACTCCTATTCCGGCTTCTTCTCTTCCCATGGTGGGCATATTACCTTCCAGCTCAAACCGTCCCCTGAGAGTGATTATGAGCCTTCCTTAGCTCAGTTAAACCTCAAGACCACCCAAAGACCACGCAATTCGGGTGGTGAAATATGTCATAAAATATAAAATCTGGTGGAGGGACGACGTGCTACGACTTGCTTGCTCTTATGGCATGCTTTCTACCCGTCCTCCGCGGACCTTCCAATCTCTGAGGTCCACCGCCGACCGGCAAAATCCTGGCCAGTACATAACTAACACCGGTCGTGCTCCACATACCCCTTCGACATCATGCCATCCCTCGAGATCAGCCCTGCGGTTTTGCTCGCCAGCTCAGCCTTCGCTGCAACCTTGTATGCTCTGTACAGACGCCGCAACCGCTCTAGACTCCCACTGCCCCCGGGACCTCCGAAACTTCCTCTCGTCGGGAATCTATTCGACGTCCCTACAGACTCCCAATGGGAGACGTACGCCCGCTGGAGCAAGGAATATGGTATGCTACGTAGTCTCAGCACCCGCGTCGCTGTTCGTACTAGCGGGCGCAGAGTCCGATATCATCCATCTCGATCTCGCGGGGACGTCGGTGATTGTCCTCTCATCCTTGGAGGCAACAGATACCTTGCTGGAGAAGCGCTCGGCCATGTACTCTGACAGGTCCGTCGCTACACGTCTGATCGCAGATTTTCCCTAACCCTAACCTGCAGGTCGGCGTTCACGATGGCGACTGAACTCGTGGGTTTTGATTTTAATATTGGTGGGATGTCTTTATGTTATATGGACAGGATTTGACTCCTCAGTTTTAGCGATGATGAAATACGGTATGTATCATCATCTTCTTTTGCCATCTTCGTGCCTATCTTAAGTGGTAATTCAGGCGACGAATGGTGCGAAGCATAAACACAACAGCCAGGTCTCTCTCTCTGACATTCCCTGGAAATTCTCAGGCGCACCCATCGCCGGCTGTTCAACCAAGCATTCAACGTCAAAGCGTCGCTCAAATACCGCCCTCAGGAATTAGTAGCAACCCACGCACTCCTCGAGCGGCTGTTGCACGCCCCAGGAGCGTTTATGGATCATTTCAGACAGTGTGTACTTTCCTGTCTGCAGGGAACCAATAACCGCTGAGGAGCGTTTGGAATGCAGAATGGCTGGGGAGATCATCATGTCCGTCGCATACGGGATTGACGTCCAGCCCGCGGACGATCCGTACGTGACGCTGGCCCACAAGGCCGTGCATACGTTCTCTATTACAGCTGTGCCTGGGCTTTACCTCGTTGTGAGTTGCTGTGAGTTTATGCGAGGTGGGAAACTGATGCCGTGCGTAGGACACATTCTCCATTTTGAAGCACGTCCCGCGGTGGTTCCCATTCGCGGGGTTCAGGCGCCACGCGGCAGAGTGGCGGAAGCTCTCGCGGGCGATGCTCGAGGTTCCCTTCGCCGAGACCAAGCGTCAAATGGTACGTTTTCCTCCCACACCGTATTCCGAAATACAAATCATCCTAATCAACAAAATTGAACTATCAGGAATCGGGTGTCGCCCCGCCGTCGTTCACCTCGGACAGCCTACACGCTCTCACCGTCGACAATGTGTACTATAAGGAGCACCACGTCAAGGCCGCAGCCGGCACCATGTTTATCGGCGGCGCAGACACCACGGTATCCTCGCTCGGCACATTCATCCTCGCCATGCTCGCCAACCCCGCGGCGCAGAAGACGGCACAGGCGGAAATCGACACGGTCACAGGCGGGAATCTGAAGCGTCTCCCGGCCTTCGAGGACGAGGCGGCCCTTCCGTACCTGTCCGCGCTCGTCAAGGAGGTCCTGCGGTGGAAAAACGTCACGCCGTTCGGTATGTCGCATCCGTCCTGAAATGTCTCGCAGTCCTCACCCCTGACAGCTGTCCCCCGCCTCCTGGCGACCGACGACGAATATCATGGATATCGGCTTCCTGCCGGGTCGATTGTGATCGGAAATGCGTGGTCAGTTTTACATCTACAGACGCATTCACACCATGCCAATGATCATCTTCAGGGCCATCCTCCACAACGAAGTTCTCGCACAGTCTTTTTATTCCCCTCTCGTACTCACAATCTCCAGACGATGTACCCCGACCCATACGCCTTCAAGCCGGAGCGGTTTCCTGCTCGACGGGAAGCTCAACCCCGCGGTAAAGAACCCTGAATCGGCCTTCGGCTTTGGGCGCAGGTACGAATATATATATATCCATCTAGACCGAAACCACTTGGGCCTCATGCGCGCGCCACAGACTCTGCCCCGGGAGACACATGGCGACCTCGTCCATCTGGATCACAGTAGCGTCCATTTTGGCGACGTTCGATATAACGAAGGCCGTGGATCCCAACGGGCGGCCCGTTGAGCCCTCGTATGAATATCTTTCTGGGATCATTAGGTGGGATAGTCGCATTTTGGCTCCGTTCGAGGCCCGCCCACATCAACTGCATTCTGACTTTGCTTCGTTTCAGTACACCATTGCCCTTCAAGTGCTCCATCATCCCTCGTTCACCGGACGCCGTTGTTCAGATAAAGAGCGCAGCAAACGACGATCGCGGTGTTTAGTTGCAGGTGTGATAAATACTTGAGTTCGTGCGTCGTAAATCGGGGTCCAGGAGGTGCGAGAATTGAACGAGATAATCTCACGTATAAATTTGGAGACGTCGACCAGGGATTCGGTTGCTATTGATTACACCTGCGTATGCGGTCATGTTGGTTTAACTGGTTGGCGTGGTATGGCATGATCCAATCCCATACGTCCTTGAATTTGCGAATTCCCGACGGCCTCACTCCGGAACCCCATGCGCCTTCGCCGCTTGACAACATACCGGAGAAACTAGCTATGCGTAACGGTTATGACCATTGCAAGTATGTACCACTTTTATATCTTGGATCCTCTGGGCCGTGATATTGTGAATCCTGGCGCGACAATGCAACTGTTTGATACACTTGTTATAATTTCACCCAACGGCCTTACTGAAGGACCCCTGATAATACCTTGCGAGGGTAGGTCCGGCGCCGGACGAAATTTTGAGAAGTTGGCCCTAAACCTAGGTCCTAACCGGACAAAAATTGACGCTCGGGGTCGAAATGCCAGGTCCTGTCCGGACAAAAACGCGAAAGTCGACGAAGAATTTGAAGGCCAAAAGTCATGGGATGCGACTTGTTTGGGGGAAACGGAGCGCAAACGATATATATTTCTCGG